>DWJQ01000720.1:0-13027 GCA_018248915.1 Hesperia meskei straton
TATTAGCTTGCTAGCGTACTGACGCTAGCTTGCTATCCTAGCTTGAAAAACTAGCCTCGTGTATCTCGGGCATAAGACTTACAGTGAACTTCAACATCGGTGGTCTGATTGGCGGGTGGCAGCATGCCGTTGTTCGCCAGACAGACGTACTTCCCGGTGTGCCAGCGAGACACGTTCGGTATATTCAGCACATGCCCACTGACTGATGCGTCTCGCCATGAGCCCTGAAATGGTACCATCATGGTGCAATTAATTTAAGTCTTATTTCTTAAAGTATTATTTCTGATAGGATATAAGAGCTTCATGAACTCCATCTATGTATATTTGAGGTCGAACCAACCACCCCTGGTTGGTAAGCTGATGGTACGATTTGTATTTTTGTTTATTGTTATACCTGCAATTGTTATACCCGTATTTTTCTTTCCTCAACAAATCGTTCGTGTTTCAACAACAACGAATGTCTACGTTACTGATGTGACTTTAATGGTAATGTGTTTGATATTTATTTTCATATTATTATTATTATTACCTTCGGAGTACTACTTAATATCAAGGTAGCCTTATTAAACGGAGCAACGTCAAGAGACAATTCCAACCTGAATGATGGGAGTGCCATCAGCTCGGCGCCACTCGATGGTAGGCTCGGGGAACCCTTTGGGGTTGCATTCGATGCGCATCGCCTCGCCTTCACGAACTATTAGTCTGGGATTGTCCACTGAAATCCGAAATACATACAATGTATTGTTATTATTGTCGAACGTTATCATTTACGTCTGTTAAAGAGGAGACTAGTCCAGTCAGTTCAGACTGGGCGTTGATAAGACAGACATTTTCTCTACATTAATTTTACGTACAGTTTATTAGAGCTGTGCTCAGTCTGTGCCGTGGAATAGCTAGGAACCGCAGCTGCTGGTTTTCAGAGCAGTCCTTTCACCTCAGTCCACTTGTAGCTTCGCGAAGTGGTGACTACACTTTTTTTACACATCACTTTAGTACTTACACGCGAAACTAGGCGGTATGAACAGTTGATTTTCCTTAGTGTAGTTGTAGATGGACAGGCCAGGCCTCCCTGCCGCGCCGTCCTTGCCGTCGTTACCGCGTTGTCCCTTCGGTCCTATTGGTCCACGGTCACCCTTCGGGCCCCGGATCCCTGGAGGACCTTGCGCTCCTGGTCTACCTAATCATCAGGGTATTTAGCATTACGTAATGCGTCTTTTGACACTATGTAATTTTCATTTGCACTGTCTATAAAGAAAAGTTCTCAAGCTTGTTTATTTCAATCACCGTCCTTGAGATTCCGCTTTTATAGTACCTTAAACTTTTCAGGCAAATATGCTGATGGAAACTTAAGTTTCTATTTAAAAAAATAAGAAAAATAATCAGGCTTTTGAAAAGATCATCTCGAGGCTTTTAAATTTCTTTAAGATTTATAACACCCCCGAAGATTTAATCGCGCCGTAAGGTTCGTTATCTTCCACTTTATCGAAGATTGATGTAACTCTAATTTAGTCACGGTATAAAGGTATACATATTTAGCGCTTGCAAAAAATGTGCATTGAATAAAATTTTGAATATCAACTTACCATCTTTACCGTCCTTTCCATTTTTCCCTGGACTTCCATCTTTCCCGGGGATACCGTCTCGGCCGTCCATTCCCGGCGCTCCGTCTGCGCCGTTCCTCCCTGACAGACCATCCAGACCTGGTTCACCCGGGACGCCGTCTCTACCATCGAGACCTGGGTTTCCAGGGAATCCTCGTTCTCCTGAAAAAGATTTATAAATTTAAAATAACTATAAGCAGTCCATTAATGAGCCAATACAGAGCAAGAGTCTCTCTCCACTTTCCACCAAGCAGCTTCAATGGGACCAGGAGCTTTATCTCTATTCAGTTGACTGTCCGACAATGCCACAAAGTTTACTTTTTTGTAGGTGAGATAAAGTAAAACAGAAACGGTTCTTACAAATTATCTTCTATAACCCTTTCCCTACCTTTAGGTCCTGGTGGGCCTCTGAGCCCCGCATGTCCAGGAGTGCCGGGAGCTCCAGCGTCTCCCCTGTCCCCTTTGGGACCAGGCAAACCAGTTGGACCCTTCGGCCCCTGGACACCAGGCGGACAGTACTTTTGGGTGGCTTTGCAGAAACCTTGCACGACGTTGTACTGCAAAAGGCAAACTTTGTTGTAAACATAAAGGTAACCTATATATATAACCTAAATATGGGAGTCAGTAAAGAAGTCTCGAAATATGGAAAAAATGGAAGAAAAATGAATATTGTGCCCATCATAAATAAATAAATTTGGATAAATCATAATCATAGAATAGTAGGCAAGAACCTTGATTAAAAGGTTTTTGATGCTAGGTTAAAAATAATGACAAAGGCTCGAAGAAAGTTAGAACCTTGACCTGGTCATATTTGTTAATAATATGTAGTAACACGCAATAGAAGGCTCGTTAGCGCATAAGCTCATTGTATTACGAGTGAAATCGTGTGTAATAGTTCAAAACTAAAAATCAACTTTGTAAAAATCGGATTTTCGAGGCTGATTCTTTAAAGAGTTTAAAGGTTACAACTGTAGGTGATTTATCTGAGGTCTTTCTAGTCTAGACCGTCTAGGGGGGAGGATGACCCTTCTTTTACGTCTACCTGTAGGTATACGTTCTTGCTTACTATAAATCGTGGTACATGGTTTATCTGTTGAATGAGCTGCTTTATCTGTTGGTGATATAACATTTATAGAGATTCCCTGCTATTATGAAAGTAGGTATCTAATTTTATAATCTAGATGTCAACCTGAAGCCATGTGAACTCATTAATTGACAAGGTTTCGTTATGTCATAAAATGATAGATTTAGTAGAATACCTAGGTATAGAATGAACGTTGGCCGTCATGAATAGACTCCATGATGTATAAGTAATTGGGTAAAGCAACCAGGGCTTGAACAAAAACGCAGTCCTTTACAATTTATGGGTACATTTACCTACATAAATATACTTGAGTTACTGAGAATACGGATTGCCACTCTTCACTAAAATCAAATTTATTACGTGTACTCACATTTCAACATAGCTTGTAAGCATTTACTTAAGGCATTTAAATTGTTAACCTTAAGCCACAACGAACCTTAATCACAGGGTTTCCGGCCCCGTAACTAAGATTCTCTAGCATTTGTGTGGGGTGACTTTAAAACGAATTCCATGTAGAATACGGAGTACCTACCTACATGGAATTAGTTTTGGTTCCTTAGTGTCATCTTTTACATGTAGTACTTACAGGAACCCTGGAGTAGCTGGTGAGCGACACCCAGATGGCCCCGCCGGGCGCGGGGCCCTTCGCCCCGGTGCGCCGCATCTCCGCCGCGTCCTTCTCTTCCAGCTCCGCCCGCATTTTAGGGTTGAATGCATGCAGTACTTACAGGAACCCTGGAGTAGCTGGTGAGCCACACCTAGGTGTCCCCGCCGGGCGCGGGGCCCTTCGCCCCGGTGCGCCGCATCTCCGCCGCGTCCTTCTCTTCCAGCTCCGCCCGCATCTTAGGGTTGAAGAACTCCACGTGCGGCGCCACCGTGTTGTCTTCTTGGACTGGTGCGTTATCTGGTTTCTGGAAAGTTAATGTACGTCTGAGATTTAAAAATATCTATGTATTTTCAAGGGCTTCTAGTTGACATATAACACTACACACTCATAGCCCCACATTAGGATTCCCTGTGGCGTGGGTGCCATGGACCACACACTAGACAAGGACATACATATACCCAGACCGAGAAGGGAAATTTAAACTCATCATTAAAATTTCCGCCTCGCTGGGAATCGATTCCAGGACCCTCGGAACAGCGATCCGGTATGTTAACCATTGCGCCATCCGGGTCGCCAAAAAGTCTATCTGTCTGACCATAATCCCGTGCAAAAGTATTCATCAATTATTATTGTACGTAGAATATTGAGCTATTTACAAACAAAAGTCCCAACGAGGTTTGTGTGTGCACGGTGGATGAAGATAAACAGTAAGTCGAATGTGATGCAAATTGAGATATTGGATTCATAAACGATACTACGATATTATATTCGATGACTGGAAAAAGAGAAAAGAAGAAAGAATTCAGCGACAAATACTTCATTTGAGAGAAAAATCGAGCTGAAAATTGACCTCGGCAGCAAGCCAAGTGATGCTCAGCAAACTTAAAGATTCAAAAGTCGATAACGATTAAAAACTATTGTTTGATAAATGACTAGATTTTGCCAATGCAGGCTTGCATTCATTTGGTCCTTAAAATTCTCGATAAGGGGTTTCATTCTTAAGTCCAGTTAGCCTATTTTTCCCCCAATCCACACTGGAGTAGCGTGGTGAATACTCTACAATGATGGTTTGGAGCCTCGAATTTAATTTAATATCCTAGAATCAAGTAGGCATATGGTATACTGTACTCTCCCTATCACTACCTGCTTAGAACCCACTGTCTCTCAAAAATCTGTGGGAATATTGACGTGATTCCGTACAATTCTCTTCTCATTATTCGGCCAATCCCGAGGGTGGTTAAAAGTGAGCACTTCACAGTAAATAAATAATTAACTTGACGAAGCGTAGGTAAGTGCCCGATTTTATATTTGCACACTCATTTTCATTCTCGAATGTTCCCGAATACACCTCATTTACCGTAACACACAAAATTGCTTCCAGTAAGCATCAAAATTTTGTCAAATGGATTATGGTTTTAAAATATATGTACATGAATCACGTACTAACCAACATTGCATCTCTCTTCAATCTTTTAGGTGCTGGCGTTGTGGCTTCGCTCAAATAAGCTTCGATCGTTTCTTCCAAGTGATCCTGTAGGAGAGATTTCATAATCTGCCTAGCTTCAACTTCCAAAATTTCTTTAATATCCACATTGTCTGCATAATTGTAACTTTGTATGAGGAGAGACAAAACTGCGCACGCGCAGGCAAACACTGAAAGTCTTCTACAACAAGAAGTTTCCACTACACGGTCCGTTGATGTTTTCCTCTGGGATGGCTTCGTTTCAGACGTCATTTTAACATTTTACACTTTCACATATCACACTCACAACTTTATTATCATCACTGTTTCTTTCAAATTCTACTGCCGAATGGTCCAGAACGGAATGTTTTGTAAAAATCCAAACGGTTAGGATCCCGTCAACACGTATCATGTGTAGTAGCTGATATTGTTCGCGGGTTACTGAGTTATCTGAATATAATCCGGACAAATATGGGTCTTCCGGTACGATACCAGTTGCACAACTCGGGCACAACGATAACCAATTGAGTGGGTAACTATTAACGCGATGAATTCAATCACATTCGACAGGACGAGTTCTGTCTCGAGACGATAACACAATGAATCTGTTCTTATTTTTACCCGACTGCGTCAGAAGGAGGCTTATTTTTACCGGACTGCGTCAGAAGGAGGCTTATTTTTACCCGACTGCGTCAGAAGGAGGATTATTTTTACCCGACTGCGTTAGAAGGAGGGTTATGTTTTTCGAGTGTATGTATGTTGTATGTACGTATGTCCATTTATTTGTGCGGCTCCACAGCCCAAACGGTTGAACGGATTTCGATATATGAGGTATCGTTGAATTCGCCAGAACTGTGGAAGTGTCACAGGCTATATGAATTTTCAAAATGTCGCGCGAAAGTGGAAGAAAAAGAGGGGATAATCTTGAGTTTTTTCTTATCTTAGCAATATGGGTATCAAATGAAAGATCGTGAAAGGCCTTTACAAATATATATGTATATGCACCATGAAGTATTTTATGTTGATATTGCGACACTTGTTTTTTTCTTTTGAGTTTTTTTTTATAAGCAGTCGGGTTTTTTGTTTTTATAATAATATTTTTATATCGTCTTGGTCTGAATGTCTCAAAAGCTAAGTGAATTTTGACCTTATTCTTTGTCGATACAAAACGCCTTTAATTTCATACCTTCGTTTAAAAGTTTCTTTCACTTTCAACAACAACAACAACAACTTACGCTCAAGTCACAGCTATTCCAAAGTCAAGTTCTGGTCATCTCTTACGTACGTTGATTCGTGTGCGTACTTTAAAGTGTACAGCTACATCATGGTGGCCGATTGCTGTTTGCACAATTTCAGAACTATTGATAAAAATAATGATCAATTTGCAAATATCCAAGTTGAACAAGATTTATATACGGAATTCTATAATTCCATAAACCAGTGTTTCACTGTGTGGTTAGCTGATATTTTTGTGGTCAATAGTTGAAAAAAATCTGTCATATAATTGATAGAACTTGTACCCCCCTTAGTAAATTAATGACTTTGGCTAGACTTCACTCTGAATATTCATCTACCTCTGTTTTAACAATTAAATGTAACTTATACGGCCATATACCTAACTATATATATTGTGTACGTATATGTTGGCATGACTGTATCAAGACTTAACCAGAAGAAAGTCAAGTAGGTACTTTATTTTCGTGTTAAGAAGCAATCATCAATGAAATGTTTCGGTCTTAAGTTTGAGGGGTAGGCGATTGTGGCATATCGCATATTTGTGAATGTAGCTTTGCTAAGCAAAAGAATTTTTTCAAACATATCCATGAATTGTCTAATATTTGCCCTGAAAATGCCAGTATATGCTTAAAAATAGTTCCTGCCTATTTATCTACATAAGTAAAAAAGTAAAGCAGCACCTTGATTTAATAGTGGCAGCCCATCGTGCTACAGAATCGTTACAAAAACGATATGGCGTACTAGGACAATAGTTCCTTGGTGGATGGTGAGTAGGTATGTACTATCAACGTCCTATATGTGCTTATACATGTTTCCCATAACATAACAAGCGAAAGCTTTATTACAGGGCATGATGTTCCTTTCGAAGTTCCCTTATGCAGGGCCCAGCCGCGCATGCGCAACAAACTGTGTCAGGGCCGTGGTGCACGGAGAATCCAAGGTCACAAGTGTTTAGTGTCTGCTGTCATTCGCTGCGAACCCTGTAAGAAAACTCAGGGATCTTCTTCCTGGACCTACGGACTCGTGGCTATGGACTTCGTGCCTCCCGTAAAAATATGTGAGTTTCAGTTTGTTTAAAAAGATTTGTAGAATTCGTTCTTTAAATACTTCAGATCAATTTCATAGGTTATGTGTTTTGTTGCCGAGTGATTGTTTTTATTAGAATGAATTGTTAATTCATCTGTGAATCTGTGAATTTTGATACTTGTTGGAAAATATTTTGCTATTTAAAAAGTGGCTTGTCAAATAACACCTCAATGTAGGTCTGTACTACGAGTGACAAACACTATAAGTGTACTTATTTATTTAAGTTAATTGTATAGACACGTGTACAAATATTTGGTATTTGAAACCAAATCATCGGTTATAATATCTATAAAACTAGATATAAAAAAATAGATTATTCTGGAAATTAGTCAATCGATGGAGATAACATAACCACTAGGTGTATGCAATCTCAAAACTGTAGAATATCAGTGAAAGCATCAAAATTAGTTAGCCGTTACTGACACTAACATCCAAGACAAAGAAACGAAACTAACAAAAATAATTAACATCCTAATTATTCTGTTAAAAATAGGTGCCTGCAACATAAAATATTACGCTAATTAGGCTAAAGTTATTATACTTTTTCAGCTCGCAGCGAAGAACTGCCATTAGAAGACTATGAGACCCCAAGAGCACCACTTCGTCGCCAAGTGTCTCTGGACGAGGAGCGACGCGACGACTGCCAGGGCCACTGGCGAGGACCTTACCTGGAAGGAGAAGAAGAGGAAAAGGGTGTTAGACTGTTCCGGGCGCTGCTGCTGCAACACCTGAGGATCGAGGAGCTACGGCCTCCGCTCTGCATGCTGGCGCCTGCTGATCCTGATCCCAGGTATTTTATTAATGAATTCGTGGTGTTATAGTTATTGATGATTGTAAGAGTCAAGAATCTACAGATAATAGACTTGCCTGAGGAAGACTGCTCTGCTCTTATCCTAAACTTCCTCAAATTGGCGTCTTTTTGAGATTTCCAAGAGTTTTTGAAGAGTTGAGAAAGACTTTTAACATATAAAGTAAGAGTTAGGCTGTCTTAGAAATATCAATAAAGGTGTTCTTAAAAAGGCTATTTTAAAAGCATTCATGGTTGGAGTGGGAATATTTTCAGGGGCTGGTGGATGTACTGGCGAGACTGGAGAGCACTTGAGCGAGCTGCGAAGAGGTTCAGGGAAACGAAAGCACGAGCCAGATTGGCCGACAAAGCTCAGAGCATACCTTTGCTGTGTCTCGATGAAGTCGCTTTCGAGGATATGATGCAGGAGTTGTGCCAAGTAATTATATTGTCAAAAATACAGTTTTTCTTTATTTTTTGCTTGGGAGTACCACGTTCACGGTTAATTTTGAGGTTACAAGAAAGGCAGCGATATTATGTGAACTTAACTTTTTATCTACATTTTCTAAAACAAGACTGAAACCGCTGAACCACTAATCTAAACTCAAAAATTTCTCCTACCGATCACTCATGTAACGCCCAAACATTGAATTTGTCTATAACTTTAGATGCCATTGACATGCTTTCGTATTAAGAATATTAATTAGGGGTCATATCTTACCAGGTTGCCACTTAGTTAGTTACCCCACTCTTTTCCTGATTTGAAGCTTTGTGGATTCCAGGCATGCAGCCACACAGAGCACCGTGCATTGCTGGTGCTGGCGTTCCTGTGCGAGGTGTGTGCGCGCGCCGTGAGGGTGGGCGGCTGGTGCCGGGCGGCGGACTGGGCGGCGCGGCACGTGGCTCAGTGCGCCACGCCCTGGGCCATCCGACATGGCGGCTGGGTGAGCGCTTAGTGACCATGTTATATGCATATGTCCACTCAGTAGCCATTACGTCATTTACAGTATTATTGTGGGGAAACAATTGATTCCAAGCTGTCGCTGGTTTTTAGAGGTTAAAAAGCTGACGTGAAAGTAGACGAGCCATGTGGTGGTATGTAGTCGTTGTTACATATGGACAAGAGCAACATTGGGAAAGTCACCAAAACAACCCCTATGTAGTAACACTCCAAGTACCTCAGAAGGAAGTTAATACCAAAATAGTAATGTCGTGCTTTAGCAAGACTTGAGGTTCACAGGAATCACAATTTAGTGAAAAAAAGTTAGTTCGTATGGATTTGGATTTAAAGATCCTACAAATCGATCATTTCGACTTAAAATTTCAGAGTGCTGTAGTAGAACGAGCAGGAGCTACGCGAAGAGATGAGACGGCATTGCTGGCTGGTGCGGCGGTCGCTGCCCTGCTGGCCTTCCTGCTGTTCTGCCGCAAGCGACTCCGTCACGCCTTCCTCTAGACACCAGTCCAGGTTCAGCTATTTCGATGGCTGATGGGTTGGAATTTCAAATTTCGAAAGTGGTAATAGAACTTCAGTGTGATATCTTGAAAGTTGCAGAATAGGTGCAGGAGGGAATCGAAAGAGATTCGAGGGTGTTAGGATTCGAATTTTGAGATTTGATGTTGTTGAATAACGGTCGCTGATGTAGGTATCACATGAGTGTTGAGAGAGAGAGAGAGAGAGAGAGTAGAGTTCCAATTAATATTTTCACACAGAGACAGGAATAAAATAGCGAAGCTGTTTGTGTTCGTATTTTGAAATTTAAAAAAAACTTCTCTGTCTTTATAAGTTTTGATATGTGTTGATGTGGAAATTAAAATTGTTGTCGCCTTCAAAGGCGATTGGCATTAGATATTATTAATGAAGTATTCGTATTTGTTAGATGATAATTAATGTACTAATTTAATTATACTTAACAGGTGGTTGATTAGGTTGACATTAATCGATAGGGAAATAATTAGGTATTTTTATTTACATTGAAACTTGTTAAAATGTCGGAAACAAGTTAAGCAGAGGACTGGATTACCTAGAGATTTTATGAACATTTTTTCACATTCCTACAACTTAATATTATTGTAGTGTTACTAGTTTCGACACCGCAATTAAAAGCCCCATTGTAAAATTTTAGCTTAAGGCTTTCTTCGATGTTTTGCCTACAATAATATATTGAAATTGTTGTGGATACTAAAGTAGCCACGGATTTATTTAGTAAACTAGGGAATGTCTACTAAAGTGGACAGAGGTAACCAAATAAATAGCGGATAAAGGGAGATAATAGTTATTTTAATAAAATTAATAAGTAAGAGTTACCTAAAGGCTATTGTTATACTTAAAGTATTTGTGTAAAGTGAGATTCTTAAACATTCATAGGATAGGACATTTATTTACAAGAAATAAAGCAGTATAAGAACTGATCAAAAGGACCAGGTAGGGTTGTCGACATTGAAATGCTTGGTAATAGGTATGTAATACGTATAAGTTATTAGATATTAACCATGCCTTTGTACTTACTTAATTTTCATACAAAATTTCAACGCCTATTCTAACCCTTTAGAGTTTTAATAATCATAAAATTACTTCATAGCTAATATCTCATGCTCATAAACTTCCTTCTTGCCAAATTTCTTTTTCGTGAGTAGTTCAAGTATGTTTTTGAGACTTTTTGTTTAATTGTGAGTGAGTGAGTGACTTCTTACGCTTTTATGTGTGTGTATGGTATATTACAAGAAAATAAGAATCTTAGCAAGGGCATCCCTTCAGATCCCACACGGGAACCTCATTATATCATCTCAAATCCCAGAAATATATTGGAATATAACATGTAAACAGAATTGCATGTTACAAAATTTATATAATTTTAATTATAAAATTAAATACTGTGACTGTAATAATATTATGTCCTGAACGAACCATATTATTGTCTGTCCAGATATTGTCCAATAAATAAGGTATAAGTACCTACCTATTATTTTTACGTTATGAGTATTTATCATATCAAACACTTATTTCATATTAGTAATATTTGCATCCTCTTAATAGATCACGCAGGCAGCGTTTAAAATCAATTCTAAATGCTCTTATCCTATCCAGGAAGCATTAAGAACTTCACAGCACCCAGGCTTCCTCACAAAACATGTTTTCCTGGAATCGTGATTCATGCCCCAAAGAAATAAACTAGCACCTGTGCACAGCACTAGCTGTAGATTGTGGCCTGTACGGTTATTCTGTAAGAAACAAATTCGATATCGAAGCTCACTGTGAGTTGTGTCACTTCGATTGCGAACTTGATTGGCGCTGCCGTCGGTTTTAATTTTAACAGAACGCAATGTACGTCAAAATTCAAAATCTTACCGCGGATTCAGCTATCGACATGTCAAAGATATCCTTACAAAATAACCTAGCTGTCCTCCTCATATTCTAAAAAGATCTATCTATGCTGTGGGGTAGTTATGGGTAGTGATGATGACAATGCACTTTGTCGAGTTTTGTATTATTATTACAAGCGTGTGCACTCGTGTTTACACAATCTAATAAGTAGTTTTTTTATTTAAGTTAATATTTTGCAAAGTATTAAGATAGGTATATAGATGCACTGTATTTTCGAAAAACTAATTATGGTTTCAATTCACTAGTATAATATTCATATTATATTTTAAGTCACATTAATACAGTCTCTTAAATATTTTTACTTATTCAAAATAAAGGCTTTTAATCTTTTTTTTAAGTAGTTTGTGGAAGAGTATTAACACATATTACATGCACTTACGATTCATTAATTTATCAATTTATATTACCTACTGCAGTAAGTGCACTTTTTTATCACACAAAATTATAAAACCTTCACACCTTCTTTTGACACAGCACACACACACACAAAGTAGGTAATCGCTATCACAAGTGTTAATTGTTTTTTTTTTATTTATCAATGTCTACATACGAGGTTTGTAAATGATGAGATTCGAAATAGTTATCGTCAGTTTTTTGCTTATCATCTTTTTAGGTTAGGTAGTTAGGTTAGGTTAGTAGGAAGGTAGGTACGTACTCTAAGTACAAAGTGCAAAACCCAGAATTTTCCCACTCTTGTGGAAACTTCAGAACACGCTTTCTGTCATTTAAGTGACAACATTAAAAGCTCATCAATCATTGAGATACTATGTACTAAAGTACTAGAGAAGCAATGTTCATATTAATGCGTTCTAAAAAGTGTAGCCACTTTTCAACCGCAATGACGTAGCTTTTGAATATGGAATCGCGGAATGGGGTTGCCTACCCATGTGAAATTTTGGTTAATTTTCCCCACAGAAAACGCTGAATACTTCATATAAATAAAATAAAGTTTAAAATAATCGATTTATGTACATCAATGTCATCAATGATCTCTAAGCAAAAAAGATATAAATAATGTGACTTTTGTCGCGTTCATATTTGTACTGAAATGCATGAGATCTCTATCAACTAATTAATGTACCTAAATATGTACGAGGTCAGACAGTTTTATATTACCCCTGAACATTTTAAGAGGCCTTCCATAAATATCAGTAAAAATCCATCCATGAATTACGTCACAAATATTCTCTGGTCTTGTCACCCGCGGTCACAAATGTGCGACCGTCCGCCGCCGGGCGATGTCACATTTTCAGCAAATTGTGATGTAGTTATTTATAGTCACTAAACTCCCCTTGCCACAGGTGATCATATTTTGTCGATCCCCTTCCCATAAACATGAATGTGATGTAATTTGTGGACGACCCCGTAATTAACTAGACTATAGTGGTGCCATGACTGTTTATTGTTACCTAATATCTTTTATATACAATAGTTTTGTTTCCCGAATTCCCACAATAAACACGTTGATTATATTGTGTGTTTTACTATCCCTTTAATTTATTCTCTGTCTTGCCTACTTTACCCTTTACTATACACCCTGAAAAATTATTAGGTGTGATTTTGTAAACTGACATGACGTTGACATTTCACAAAAACAAAATTTTAGCGGAACTAATGCCCGAGATACACGAGGCTAGTTTTTTAAGCTAGGATAGCAAGCTAGTGTCAGTAAGCTAGTAAGCTAGTACTTATAAATGAAAAAAACTTATAAATGAAGCTAGTTTTGTCTACACGAAGCCAGAAGTACTAGCTTGCTAGCTTACTGACACTAGCTTGCTA
>DWJQ01000721.1:0-13026 GCA_018248915.1 Hesperia meskei straton
GTTACCTTAATTAAAATATGCTTGGTGAATTTAGTAGTTTTTTATATAAATAGCACACAAGACAGACAACAGACAAATCACGTAAGGGTTGCTCATGGTCATTGGGGTTGCCAGCCAAATAGAAGAGAGGCGACATACAACGGGCATTCAAGCCTCGGCGTGAATGTGAGTTTACGCGAGTCGTGTGACACCTGACCTTAAGCCAGGAGCTGGTAACTAACTTGACAGGCTTCATGGAAAGACAAAATAGCGCTAAGAGGTAGTAATGTCATGATCATGAACATTTTAACACTGATATGTTTTAGTACCATAACTTTATACCTTAATAGTAGACGCCCTCGCTTCGATTCGGGAAACTTGTTGATCCGCGCCTATATTTGTCGTACCGTGATATTTGTATAGCCTTTCTCGATATATCGACTAACGAACACCAAAGTAATTGTTCAATTCGTACCAGTAGTTCCGGTTCCCAGATTAGCCCGTTCAAACAAAGAAACTCTTCTGCTTTATTTATTATTATAAGATACCATATTCTACCAGCAAACCGGGGGGGCGTCAGCATTTGTAGTCTCTTAACCCTAGTCTGCCGACATTATTAATTTGAGGAGGTTTCCACCCTATTATGGTCAAAATTGGACTCTGAAATATTTTTTATATTAGAAAGTATAGTTGAAATATTAAAAAAAATTGCATAATTTAAACTCGGACTCTGTCTTAAGTTTAGTGTTGTCTTATATAAGCTTCAGACCAAAACACGGACGTAAAGTAACGGTGTTTGATATAAATGTATTTAGTAGAATAATATTACTGTAGGTATAGATCTCGCTATTATTAAGAAGTAAGACAGTTGTTAAAATATTTTTTTAATTAAAACAAAAAAGAAACAGAAGTTGACCACAAAAACGTAAAGAATGAGAGTAAAACAGACGGTAATACTTTATTTTTTTTATATTGAAATACTAAAAAGTATAATGGATGAGGACACATAAGGTCACACTAACACTTGAGCAGCACCTCAATTGTTAAATAACAAAAAAGGATTATATTTTTTCCACAGTAATAATAAACAATAAAAAATATTATTTATTATTTGTTGCGATTATTTCTCTCTTTTCGAATGATATCAAGCTTCGTATTTAGATTTTTTATTTGTTTAACGCTTTTATCATTAAATTAAAAAGAATATATGCCACCATATTTACCTATTGTTAGTATATAACATTAGGTAAACACTCAGGTAACACACTCGAAAGACCTATCCTCACCTTCTGACGCATTCGGATAAAATAAGTTATTTAAAACTTTAATTCGATCTGGCTCGGCGATAGCGTTTTCAATGTATAGCGCGAGCTTAGATAATATTGCAATATACTTTCTAAACCCTTTCTCTGCTGGGGCTAGAATTATAGCTTTCATTTAATTATATATCTACTAGGAGAAAGGGTTCTAAGTATCTTTGATCTTGTTAGAGTATGAGTTTTTCCTAATAAATCCTATCTATCTATCTACTTAGATATGTCCGATACTGCATTCGTTTTCGGATTTGTGTTTAACGTTTCAAAAGAATCTAAACTGGTCTTTCATGAGCTAGCCAGTTTTGTATTATCTCTCTCTTTCTCCATACGGTCAGTTTTGCGACCGAAAATTTTAACTGTTGGATATTCGAATATTTGAACTGTGTATTTATTGTCCGATATTTTCATACGATGCTTTGTGGAAGACTATTATAGTGTGCAGTCGTAAAAACAGAAACTGGTACATCTGTCGTCCTCGACGCTTTTAATTCTCTCATATTAATCGCAAAAAAATGTAGATCGTGCACGCCTGTTGGTCCAGTCCCAAGAATAATCTCACCTCGCCTTGAGCAACTCGGGCGCTCTTCCTCATTGCAGTTGTCTTTTTTCGTACACCGGGTATGTATGTAAGTGCACTGTAAAACTTGTAAGTTTGGAGGTGAACCGGGTACGTTCGCACCGAAGGGACACTGGACCTTGAATTAACGCCGCTCGGGTCGACCGCATACAAGATGCGGTGGAATTATTCAAGCCAGCCTTACAAGCCTCTGAACTGGACAAGGTAACGTGCCGTGACTCAGTTTGTACGACACTTGGTTGGAACAACTGCATCTATGTATTTTAAACTGTGTTTATTGAAATAGAGTTTTTGTTAATTGAAAACAAACAAGTTGACAAACCACCTTATGGCGTGTAACACCCGTCGCCTACAGATATCATAATGATCAAATACTCCAAAGTCCAAAGTCGACATGCAGACTCAAAGCCGATGAAAGACTTGAGATAGAATCAATAAAATCAAGGAAATGTGAATGAAAGGTGAATAAAATAAAAAATTAGAATGAAATGGATATTGCTAGCCTCCACTTTACTTTATTAACACATTGCACATTCGATTTAATGCAATTACCAATGTCAGTATAAGGACCGCCGTTGTCATCTTATATAAAATTATTGAACGACTTTTGTTTCTACACGATTTTCTGAACAAAAAATTGGCTTAAAACAAGACGTTCACCGCTCGGTAGTTATGTATGTTAAAAGTAACTGGGCTAAATATAATCACGCTATGTCATCAAGAGGGACACAATAATTAAGCACGCTATTTTGCAACTCGAATATGTATTTAATGCCTAGGTTTAAAATACGAGTGCTTACCTCTGTGGCCTGCGTTTCTTGGATGCTGTTCTAGTTAAGGGAGTCCAAGATATAATGTGAACTACGTATGTTTTTATTATTTTTCTCACTGTGCGGTAGGTTGCTTATAAATACTGATTTTAATTGGCGTCCATCACAACTAATTTCATGGAATTATATCTCAGTGGGGTCTTCACCATGTGTTCTCGATACAAAGGATTCGAATTATTTTCAATTGTATGTCGTTATCTGTAGTTCAATTTGTACCTAGTCATTGTTTTATTTTTTACCGTTGATTGGCCGATAGTTTCACCACGGACGCATTGTCTGATCCTCCGATCAAAGTCGATGTCATCTTCTTTGTTTTTCTGAAATACCACATCATAACTCGGCCATCACACCCATGTACTGTTACAAACATTAAACTCGCAACAATTCACAATTCGGTCGCGTACGATTCCGCCTGTTGCCAGCCACTTCGCAAAGATAATCTCAGGAGATTCACTGAGTTCATGATATCAAATCTTTATTATTTATCTCATTGTGAGAAAGGTCGTGACTGCAACCTGCGTTATTGTTTGTTTTGTATTTTTCATTAGCCGTTGAAAATTGAATACGTATTGGGCCGGTGTTCTCTAACATCGATTGTGCGGTCGCGCGGCGAGCCGGTGACGTGTGTGTTGAATAATCAGTTTTGCAACATCGATGGCATTGTTGCGGCGAGGCGCGGGCGCAGCGCTCGCGGGGCGATGAACCAGTGAAAGTGTGAAAGTGAGACGAATGCGCTCGCGCACCACGACCATCCGCTAGCCCATTCAGATTTATTACCGTGTTATTAAACTTCGCACTTCACTTCTTCTATATTGATATTCATCTGTCGTCCCTGCGCTTCATATTCAATTACAGATTATGTTCGCTTCATTACTGTATTGAGCGTTTGTTCATTCCAGTTAATGAACTTTGCCCAATTCAATCCTTTGTCTAGCGGGTAGGTCGTTCGATGAAAATATTGTGTTTTAAGTATCGGTAAAACATCTACACGATTATAGCAGCAACTCGAGCGGAATAAATTTGTGACCTGTAACCACGTTTCTCCAGTTTAATTTCTAAACCACGTCATGAGCCACTTTCCTAACTGTAACATGCGTAGCCTGTACTTGTGCATTACAATAATTTTGCAATTTAACCCATAAATATGACAAGACGGGTGCTCGCGAGAACACTGCCAGTCGTGAAAAGTATGTTTGTAAGGCAAACAGCTAACGTATGAACGTGTCCTAAACTTTCATAATATTAACAACTGAGAAACAAATTAACACTAAGGATGTTTCATTTCATCTCTTTTAATCCGAACCGGTAATAATATAAATGTAATAGCGTTATAAAAGTCCAGTAACAGTTTTTATGATCCCAAAAGTAAGTCATGAAAATGTTGCACATTCATTCACACAAGTCACGTTTAGCAACTCTATGAAGAGAAGAGCAAAATAATATAAATAAAAATGCTCTGTAATTCCTATCTGAGTGTACCTTTCCTATTCATGTCATTCAAAACGATGTTAGATGCATAAATATTTACGTCAATGCATTTATCTCTGTTTTTATGTGTTGGCTGTCAGATGGCTGGCGAAGATAAAAATGCAGAATAACTTTTACCATTCATTTCATTTCAAACTTTTTTCCTGTTACAATTCTATAAATTCTCTAAATATATTAAAGGTATCAAATTGTACAGGTTTTTTTTAAGTTGAATGTTGTGATTCTACGAAATATGAGTCCACGTATGACCATTTGGAAATCATTACATTCTACAGCAACACCACGTACTCGGCATACATAATGTGGCGTACGCCAGAATGATGTTAAATTATCGCTTCACTGGGTCTAGTAATTGCTACAATTGGTGCATACCAGACCCAACTTTGACATTTCGAAACAGATTTTGGAACTAGTAATCGCCCCCGTTTCGTTTCCTAAATCATTATTTTGAAATCCTTACATCATTACATTGAAGGGATGTTAATCGAACATCTCATTATTACTCATGTAAAAAAATCTTCAAAAGTTTACTTTTTGATGTATAATCGGTAGCAACAGTACAAGCCCAATGTTGTTAAGACTTCTCAAACCACCGAATAATTAAATGAAAACAACATTGATAAAATATTACGCTTACCCTTCTAAAGTAATTGCTCCATGATTTGGTCTTATTGAAATCCGAACTTTGTGTGACTCTTGCCATGTGCACTAGATATGGATTCAATTAAAAGCGATGCTCATGCCACTTTGATTCTGACAGATGATTGATATCCAGAATTTAGAGATGTTATCTTTGACTTCTGATTTCTTATATTTTTGATAATACTGAACATTTTAATTGGTGTTCAACGTTAAGTCACTTGAATATTTCTAAGGTCATATCTTAAGATGCACTTCTCCGTTGTATCATGTTTTTGCTCCTTACTCTCGTGTTGAAATTTTACTCGTTAGCAACATCTCCACCGGGACTAACATCATTATTTGAGACGTCTACGATGCTTGCAAAAACTATCCTTTTCCTCTGTGTTATTTTAAATTTTTTATGCGTACACAAAAGTTCATTTGGTAGATATCAGATATTGAGACGTACTTTAACTTTAATATTTTACTTTAGTAAATATGAAATATATGTAGTTGCTAAAGCAGAGATTTGGACATATTTTATCGGTGTTCGCGTGTCAGCAGTGAATTTTAAGAAACCACTTCCATATTATTTTCTTATGAACTTTAGTTCAGTTAAATATGCATTTAAATATTTGATCTCTGATTCAAACGTCAAGTATGTGAAGTGATAACGTTTCAGAAAAAAGCTTCGGTGAGCTGTAGGTATCATTTGAAACTCTTGATTACTTTATTGCGATGTATTTTCGTCTCTGACGTAGTATAGTAAAAATAATGTACTATTGATGATACACTGTGATAAATTATAAATGGAAGAGATGTGTGCAATTTTAGTCAAGGGCCAATGCATCGCATTATTTAAAGAACATTTTCGTTTCATGTTCAATGTTAAGAAAATTTAACTGAATATTTTTCGACGATTTCACGTTGTCTAGTTTAATGCTCTGGTATCGCTGACGAAAATTATATTTAATATTTCGGCTGTCGTGTTGTTACGTTCATTTTTATGTGACACCCGTACAAGACAAGCAGATAATAGAAAAATGCCTTCTATTGTATTAATTCTATATTGGTTGTAGAGATTTTATACCTACCTATCATACTCATTCCCACATTCAGCTGAATTCCTGTATTATAATGATGGTATTTAATGTCATTATCTCCATTTAAGGCACTGTAAAATTTCTTAGATCATTATTCATTGTGTTAATATTTCCTTGTCACTAGTTCCATCCACGGCACTAACTGGGATCGTTACGGGGCGCATGCAACCATGATCAGTAATGCATGATGCCTGCATCGGTCCGCTCTCTCCATTGTCTCGCATGACGTTTCACAATCTTTTGTATCTCGAAACTCATCATTGTCAAATCTTCTTTTTTTCAACAATCATTTTATCGCTTTCATGACCATGTTGCAGTCTATTATGTTTAACAATGCCACAACTGTTCTACAGCGTGTTTAGATTGTGGTGATTTGTATAATGCATCAAAGAAATTTAATATTTTATTGTATTATACAGGTATCAGTCATAGGTCAGCGTATTCTCAGCTTCCATACCAAAAGCGCATGAGAATCCTAATTTAATTAATTAGTTATGTACCTACTTAATTAGAATTCAAATTTTATGATGGAAGGAGTCTTAAAATTATAATTGTTTGCTTATCGTAGCCGATAGTTTAGTTCCGAGTCGATGTATTTAGTGTCCACTAAAGAACCGAGCCCGTAGCCTCATTTTTCATTTCCGTCGAAAATCAAATAATAAAACGTCCGCAATTGGTCCTTCGTTATCGTCATTGTAGCACCCACGCTTACCTTCACTGACTCTAATGGGGCACTGACAGGATTAAGTACAAGACGTTGAATCGACCGCTTCCCTGAATCGACTGGAACTGAACTACTGATTTATACACTGTTAGCCAACAGCCGTTCGAGCGTGTGAACCCGTGAACAGGTTAATGGTAGGTTATGGGCTTCCAGGCTCCTCGCTCGTGGTTCACAGTTCGTAATTCATGATGGGACGTGGGTGTACGACGTATTACGGCCGGTCGATACTATAGTATGTATAATTGTATATTGCACCCAGTCTTCTCACCGTCTTGTCACGTTCAAAAAGCAATTAAAAATTCCTTCAAATTGATTAGAACATTTAGCATGATTGATTGTCGAGATTCGATACCTATAGTATTTGGCATCTTTTAAAGCTCAATTAAATAGATAACTTTTTTTGTATCCATTCAATGTGTATTTTTTAGAAATACATTTGTAAGTTTTTTATCATTAAAAGAAGACACGCTCACCGTGCAAAATAAAACAACCTTATCTCGACTCCTGAGGTGTGCGATATTCAAATAAGGCAAAGTAACTCAATACGCCATTCACATGTCAATCCTTTAATGTACACTTACTGCTTTAAGTTTTTTGCGTGATTCCAGCAAATAAATATACAGTTAGTTGCATAACATGCTTTGACAGTGAAGGATTTCTATGTAATCTGAGTTGATCTGTAGCGTGAATCTTATATCTAAATTCAAAATCAAATTTATATCTCAGTTTTGTTCGATTTGTCAGTTTGTTAGTTATAAATGTGTACACTTAGTGGTAATAACTGTATAAAATATAATCTAGAATAATTTAGTACAATATAATTTCATAAATCCCGCAATATCTGTTGGCCTCTTAATGTTTATGTACGTGACTATAGTAGGTACCTAATAAAGCTGAACATGAAACTTAGATAAATTAATTTAAGATTCAGATTTATTCATATAAAGTCTATAAGTCTACATCAATAAGGATCACATCACATCGCAGCATAACCACTTCATTCGATGTCAACAGTTATTGAATCGTAAATCATCTCGATTCACGGTATCACTCCCATTCTAATGCATAACGAACGAGGTAATCCGATTTGTATAAAATAGGATGTCGAGTCAAGGCGACGGCGACAGCTACAGTTGTAACGTATAAAACGGTACATTGTGGTGAAATCATGGTGAAATGATATCAATGGCGAATGTATATATTTTATCGATCTAGGTGGATTCGAGAGGAGCGGTAATATGTTAACAGAATGACATTCGTGACGAACCGAAAATAACCGTTGAGAGCGTGTGAACGGCGTACATCTGAATATAAGAGCAAGAAGCGGTGCGACAGATCGGTCTCACGCGCAATAGATACAATCGGACAACGCCGGCCCACAGTCTGCATTTAATTACTCGTCTGTGGTAGGTTGCGATGTAGTAGAATTGTTTAGTAACGATAATGCCACCGCTCTTGTAGATGGCGCATTTCAATCTTCTTTTGGATAAGATTATCAGTTGAAATATTTGAGATCGTCCGAATGACTTCGCTTGGAATCAATCGATTATACTCGTATTAACGATCAATAAGTCTACAAGCAGTGATTGTCTAGTGGTTTGTATGCTACTCTTCCGTACCTTACTACTAAAGGCTCAATTCCTGTACGAATCTTTAAGACGGAACAGAAATGGCCTGTTCTCATTGTGAGGAAACCGGATCCTAGGAGTGTGGCAATTATCGGTTGTGATAATGCGCAAGAAATGCAGTTGCCTTTGTATTGTGGTGTCAATTACTCGTATGCATCGTGTACTGTCAGGTTGTTATGCTCTACTACTTTACCGCTGATGGATCGCTCTCACTCTTTAAATTCAAATGCGAAATCGTCGTCTTTGTTTTGTCCTCGTTCTCGTGAGCACATTATCTAATACACTTCCCACAATAGTTTGGACGGAGCTCGCGCCGGCACAATGCTTCCGTAGACATCGGTTCCGCTCTCGTGAATTGGGTAAATGGTGCATTTGACGAAACCGACTAACTTCACTTTTTTCAATGTCCCACTTCGGTCGTGTCTTTGCGTATTTGCGATGGAGTTTGGTTGTTTGTTGGCGATTATCGACGCGCTCGGGCATAAAGTATGATTTTCACGGTTACTCGGGGCAGTACATTAGAGAGCTGTCAATTCGCCACGCGGACTCACGCGAGCCGTTCACACGACAATCGGGGGCGAGACGATGCAACTGGAGCAAGTAATGGACTAGCTATTCCAATGGAACAGTTTATTAACGTTCTAGTGGTCTCCTGCTTCGGAGGTTGCAGGCAATTAGTCTTAGTTTCCTAGTTCCTTTCCGGAATAACCTTGCCGCAATCTTTTTAATGCGGATTAAGCACAACTCGAGGAATTTATTTAGAATTTAGGACGTTCGAAAAAATATACTTGGATTTTTTTACATTACTTCGGAAGTAAATAAAATGCTTATTATAATAACATTTTTGTTATTTCATAAAGGAACAATTGCGGTTTCAGTGATGAATTTTCATTAAGTAACCTACCGACAGTACCGTTATGTGTGGTATTTGTATAGTTATTATAAACACAAGTCGGTTTATTCATTTCTTAGAGCTACACTTTCGCTAGCGATATGCAAATCAGAACGTGAGTTTTGCCGTTGACATCGTCGCTATCCGTGACATACCGTCTCTAATAAGGCACAATCTGTTATACAAATCGACTGCATTTTCCAGTCGGCTCATTACTCCGCTGTCATTACAGGAATTATAGGGCAAACAGTGACAATCATCCAGCGGAGGAGCGTCTGCGCTTTCACCTCGATCTAGACAATTTTCTTCGGGGTCTCTCCAATTCTGAACCTCTGTCATAGCAATGCAGTCGCAACGCTCACCCAGTAATGTGTGGGAAACGGGCGTTCTGAGTTCTTTTTTAATTGCCTCGTGTCGGCTTCGGCGTGTGTTATTATTGCGGGGCGTAATGCAACGCGGGCCACAGAAGTAAGGCGCCTAGCTGTCTCCGGCCAATTTTGCTGTTAATTATGTTCCATCGGGTGGCTGCGCGCCAGTCGGCACGTCTGGCCCGGTAACTGAAGCTACGAAAGTAGGCAACCCGCGTATGGTGGATGCAGTCGGGGCTATTCTCGATTGTGGTTATTTTTCGATGCACAGCTGGTGCGAGTTCGACGACCTCGAAACGGAATCGTCCAGTCCTCTTGTTTTTGTTTGTGCACGCCGACGCTTTAATGAAACGATTGATTTCAAGTCCATAGGTCAATAAGTGGACGCACTAGACGATTTGATATTATTTTGTTTCGTTATGTCTGATCTCGGTGCAATGAACCTTGAAAATTCCCATCGATAAAACTGTAAAATTTTCTTTGAAGTAGTCTTTATTGGAAATGTTAAACTTATTGAAGTTAAAGATAACTTTATTTCGAAATTTTTCGGTTGATAGGTACCTACCTGCGTACGCTGAATGAAAAGTTTAATTTTATTCTATAACTTTTGTAGAGTTATATTACAAAAGTTTCAATTAAACGTAAACGGACAGCCCAATACTTTCTCCGTGATGGCCATCCATCAGCCTATCAAGTGCTTTTTATCCAATGTGAGAAAAAACTTGTTCATATAAGATCTTAAACCCACGGAGGCGGGTATCGATGAGGAAGGTTGCCTATAAAAACATGCGGTCGATATAACAGCGGTCAGTATTGAGTGACGATGGCCTGTATCGAGCCTACTCTGTAATCCGCCGTGAAGTTGTACCTTCGGCCTCAATTACTTGCTCTCAGCTCCAATTTAATGCGACATAGCATTTGACACCGTCACTAATCAACGCCGAGGTCACCTACTCCATTGAATTTTTTCTCCGCGTTACGAGCACATTTCCTTATAGATCGAGGTCGATCACTCGACAAGAATAGCGAATAGCAATTTTATACGTAACATTTTGTTCAGATATTGCGCTGGTGAGATCCCTAGATACATTTTTTGTTCGCCGGTAACGTAACACTCAGTCCTCGATGTGTGTTTTATTTAACATGTTATGTTCGCTGTTGTGATTGACTTTAGTGTTGGATTGTTAGTAGTTCAGAATTCTCTCGAGGTATGATAAGAATGGTCTATTACACAATTCTGTGACGTGAAAACCATTGTGAATCGATTATATTCGAGTGATGAAAGAGGTGGACTTCGCCATGCGCTAAAATTATCTAAATGTCGGTATTCCGCCGCTTTATCTAATAGTTTCTTCAACATTACTATTGGGATTCTTCGTGTGAACGCAACAACTTAATTAGTGATATATATGTTCACTATTGATGTGCACTACCTACTCATTAAGGCTTAAACGCCGTCAAATGGAGTGCCTGAAAAAACTCGTTATAATATAGAAATACACTTAATTTCGATACTTGATGCAAAAAAAGTAAACACCTTTCTGACTAAAGCATCCATTTACTGCGGCAATAATGATTATGATAGCAAATGGCTATAATAAGAATAACATGCATAGGTTAGCTGGTACATAAAATGCTTTTCGTAGGATACTCAAACAAGAAATAAAGCAAAAAAACTCCGTGTAGTAAACTGTTCAAGGGGCCGTCTTATAACTAAACGATCTCTTTCAGTAAGTGATAAAATAAAGCAAATATTTACACAAACATTAAATAGCTGGTCCAGCAGATGTTGTTCTGCAATATAATTAATAAAACATTAAATTAAATATAGATTTTATTTTAACACAACCCATCTTTTCATAGGCATATGAAACATAATATAAAAAATAACCTTGCCTACAATTCTGAAATGCCTTTGTATATGAATACATGCATAATAATATCCTAAGTTATGCGACTGAACATAATGCAGTAGGTACCTACATCGTATATACGTACTTACATCGAAACTGTATTTGGTCGGTACGTACATGTATGTCAGCTTGGTAGGGGTGAAAGTAGGTACTAATAAGCATCGAATTGTCTTCCACATCGGCCGCGGAGCTTTAAATTACAAGACATCCAACGAGTAATTTGATACGTAGCGATAAATTATTAAGAAAGCTATTCATCATGTTGTATGCAGCATGAAGTACGACTCGAGCGCTGTAGGCTCTAAACGGTTGTGCGACTTTAGAGGCCGTTGGATTTGCTGATCCCTCGTGTTCGCCGCAAACCGCTGCGAACGACATATGAAATAACTAGTAAATCCGCCCTCGCTTCCCTTCGGGAAACCAGTCACTCCAAATATCTCTATAAATTTTAACAAATTATGTTATTCCGATGTCTAAGCTATGTTACTGCAAAGTTTCATGAAAATCCGTTCAGTAGTTTTTGCGTGAAAGTGCAACAAACATACACACACACTCACTCACTCACATACATCAACTATATACAACTTTCGCATTTATAATATTAGTAGGAAATACATACATGACGAACATCGAAAGTCTGTCAACAACGAGTCAATAAAATGGATTAGACAGTTGCGGAAGTCGTAATATGATTCTCAACTATATCTTAGAAAATAAAGCTTCTTGACGTGTCTTCTTTACTTACTCCCTGACTCTACATATACCCAAAAGCACGTGAACAATAAGTTCCTATTATCCTAATCATATTATTTGCTTTACTTCCTATTACTTTTAAATTTTCTGTTATTATTCGTAAGTATAAAATTAAATCATTAATTTTTTTCGGAAATGAAAAACGTATAATTATTGAATTCATTAACGAATCCAAATGGCGAGCTACCTGTGTTTGAATCATTAATTATTATTTTTAAAATATAGTTTTCTGTAAATTTAAATGAAGTTTATCACCCCAAATGAAATTAATTGATAACCAGCTTCATTTCGTTGGGGGAAAAAAGAACATTAATATTTTCCCTCGCTCCGAAGTCGACAGTGTGCATCCGGCCTATAGACGCCTCTCTATAATAGCTCCTCACGATGTCTTCATTGCAGTGCGTTAAGGCTGCATAAATGTGTATTTATTTACGTATTTAGATTTTCTCCGCCATTTGAAAACATTACAACGTGGCAGCTCGGTGGAAAAGTAGATTAGTATCTGGTGTGGGTAATGTCATGATGTAGCTGCGAGTGATGATATTTATAATAACTTTAATAATGCATAGTTTTCCTAGGTGGTCTCCTTGGAGTAAAACATCTTATGGCGCAACGTACAGCGGACTAGGTTGTTAAATAACCACAAGTTAGGTTGTAAAAGAAATTTATTGAGTTACGTTCGTGTTTATTAGAAAACTCCAATTTAATCGGTAATTCACGGAAATAGTACCTAAAATTTAGTGATTTTTATTTAAATTTCTTATTAGAGACGCACATGATTCAAAAATTTACCCAAAGCATAATTTTATTACACAACCTTAACGCGTTCTACTT
>DWJQ01000722.1:0-13025 GCA_018248915.1 Hesperia meskei straton
AATTGAAATGATATCACCAGTACAAATCACGTCGACAACCGATGCGCAAGAGAGATGATCCAAAAGTAAGTTACATTATTGGAGCGCAATGCGATATAATTACAACTTATGACGATGTATAGGTAGGTGCTGCGTAGCGGTGGCATGATCTGATGTTTTCGAATACCCTCTTGCGGCTACTTTCTTACAATATTGTTACGTTTTCAGCAAGAAGTTGCGTGACTCCGAAAGGCAAACGAGGGATATGCCTACCACCAGGGAGCTGCGGAAGATACATGCTAAATGGCAACTCTAATTATGTATCTGAACAATGTAAAGAATTTAATGGTGTACGCACAGTAAGTTGAAAACATAACGTCTAAAATTCATTATACGCTTTCTGTAACCTAAATAAATACTAGTAGGCAACAATGATCTCTCTTACTTACTTTTTATAACGTGATAGTGGTACAAAACAGTGGTAGTTACTAGGCTATCACCGCTAACAACACCACTGAAATAAATCCGCTCTCTACTGGGAGAGTTCGGGTTCGAATCCTGGCGAGCATTTCTGACTTTTTGGAGTTGTGTGCGTTTTATCTATTTCAAAGTCAATCTCTATAACGATGAATGAAAACGTTGTGATGATATCTGCATGCTAGAAACTTCACAAAACTTAAAGATGTGTGAAGTCCACAATCTACACTTACTTGTGCCCAACACTCAGTTATGGGTTGTGATGGTGACGATGATGAATGGTACAAAGACTAATAATAATTTGTGATCTACAATCATCTAAATCTACAATCATTTGTATGCCTTTGTCAAATTTGTAACATATCGCTTCAGATTCAAAATGGAATTCACGCACCTAATACTTATTAGGTATATAAAAATTAAAAAAAAAGTCCTTGTAAAAATTGGCCCTAATATTTGTGTATTCACATATCGAATACACATTTACTTTAGTAGTTATAAAATAATATTTCCAATTTAAACATTTTCAGGTTTGCTGTAGCATAACTAGAAGATGGGTTAATCAAAGGCTAGTGTTTTTAGGAAGTCCTTATCGTTCATCAGTAAGCTCCGTAGTATATGTAAGAGATTCATTACCTTCAGTATCTGATCCTACAGCAGCAGGCAGATATAAACGCTCCAGTAGTGATCCCCCAACAAATACTTCTGATACTGTATCATCATCTTCATCTCCGTCAAGCGCAAGTGAATCTACTACAACTACTGAAGTTCCGTCTACTATTATTACCACTGCTCCTACTACTGAAGTTCCGACAACAACATCACCTTCTACAACTTCATCTACTTCAAGTTCTGAAGTGAAGGGTGACTATGCTGAAGCGTTTCCTTTGCCTCCAGTCTGTGGAGTGAGCCAAGGGTCGTTTAGCAGAGTCGTCGGTGGAAACAATGCCAGTTTAGGTAAGAATTTGGAATAATATCACAATATAAAAGTTAGACAAGACAAATTGCATATTATTTTTAACCAATTTCAAAAAAAGGAGGTGGTTCTCAATTAGACTGTATTTTATGTGTGTTATAACTTTGTACTGGGTGAAACAATTTGATAAAATTACATATATTTAGTAGTACTTATCGTCTGACTTCATTATATTTGAACATTTCTTGAGTGGTTCTTAAGTTTTTTTTAACGTATTTAATGTATGGAAAGCTGGGTCATGTAGTCTAGTCACATATAAATTAGAGCGACATCTGATGGGTAACTTTAGAGTTATCTCAACGTATCGATTTTATGGTCGGTTAAGTATTGTTTGTAAAAAATAAGTTATTTACCTAGTTTAAGTTGGTCATGTAATCTTTAATTTCCAAGTATTACCTAGCAATAAAGTCATCAAGTTTGTTATTTGGGCGTTAATTTCTTTGTTAAATACAGGTGACTTTCCCTGGATAGCCTCGGTTGCGTACCGTGTTAAGGGTGGCTTCATGTTCAAATGTGGAGGCAGTCTCATCACAGCGCAGCACACCCTCACTGCTGCTCATTGTATAATTGGAAATGAGGAGACTTTGTGAGTATTTCACGATACCTATGTATCCTGCTCTGACAGGTCTGAAGATTGGTATGTAATTAAGAATACGAAGGATATAACTCATCATTCTCATTGAGAATGATGGTCTTAACTTCAACGACAGCTTCAATCCATCAATGGCCCACTATTAACACGGGTCTTTCCTCATAGCTGAGTAGGCCTAGACCATACTTCACTGGGCTGATTCAGTGTGGTAGAGAGGTTAGTGGCCATTTGTCGAAACTGTTATGTCGCCTAAATGTCTTCGTCGTGGTTAAATGACTGTTAAAGTCATAAACCAGGATAGACTGCTAAACGTGTCCTCAAAAGTCTACAGGCACTCAAGATTTTGCCACTAAATTTGAGTTGCGAGGATATGGAATTTCCAGTTCCCGCTCCAAACAACCTTATCTCGTGTGCTCTAAGTCCAATTTAATTTGTAAGCAAAATTTGCTTAAGGCATTTTGAGTTCTCGCCGTCGATCTACAATGAACATTAACCACAAGCGCGGAAAGCTGGCTTTTGGTTGGGTTGCCATCCATCCAACTACTGTCCACCTTTGCTGACGCTGAACGAAATAAAGCTTTTACTTTTGGTTACAATAATTACAGAACCTTCGTCCGTCTGGGCGAGTTGGACCGCAATGACCACAGCCAGAACCAGCCAGTGGATGCCCTCGTGAAGACCATAATCGCCCACGAGCAATACAACCCCTATAATATCACCAACGACATCGGACTTTTGGTCTTCGTTAGAAAAGTTATCTTCACAGGTACGTCGTCAGATGTCACTCACTCATGGAATATCGAAAACCGCTTGTCAAGGGAGATAGTTTATAATTAGATCAATTAGTAGACGGCCGCTAAGAAAGAATTTTGTTATATTCCTCTACTTAGGGTTCCCGCAAACTGAGTGCAGCCACCGGTGACTGTTGCGCTGTGGCTCTTCTTTTTAGAAGCGCCATCCGGCCAACAGCCAACAGCTCCCGAAGTGGCTGTCGACCGGACCGCGCTTCTAAAAAGAAGTGCCACAGTGCCGCAGCCGCCGGTGGCTGCAGTCAGTCTGCGTGGACCCTAAGGATCTAAATCAAACAGAATTTTAAATCTGTCAAAAGTACTTTCACTCGGGCCAAGTCGCGGCAACAGGTAGTTGATTACACCTAAACTTTTTCTTCGTGTATTGAAGTTCTGTTTTGGAGTATAAAAAGTGAATACGTTGATATATTGTTTCATTGTATTGTAGATTTCATCAGACCCATATGTCTGCCGCTGAGCGAAGAACTCCGTAAAAAAGACTGGGTGGACTACCGCCCGTTCGTCGCTGGATTTGGTCGCACCAGTTACCGTAAGCATTTAACGAACTGCCCAAGTATCATATCAATTTAATGTAAAGGATATCTCCGTAAATTTCTCTATCCCTAGGTCAAACCAATTTCTATGATGCTGCTTGCTGAAAAACGGCTAAGGCAAGTCGGTTCAGTTGGAAGACGCTTTGTTTAGTACAATAATACTATATTATGTATTTAATGCAGATCAAAGTTGCCTTTTACACTACATCAATCAAATTGATAGTTTTTTGGAGATATTGACGTTAGAAGTTATTATCAGCGCGGGCGAAACTACGGGCGGCATATTTAACATTTGTTGCAGAACTACGTCTGCCGGGTCAGCTAGTAATATTATAAATGCAAAAGTGATCATTGATGTTCAAAGAATGAAAATACAACTTACTCCTAAATATCCTTCCACTCGAATTATTCTCAGTCGATTCATTCTCGATTGAACGGTCGTGGCCATCATGTAGTCACTTTCAGGGCTGATGTCACTCGCCTAACGATGTCGCCCCATCTCTCCCTGTTGGCTGTCAGTCTGGTGCAATCATGTACAGGGCCACCCACCGCAGATTTAATTTGATCGGTCCAACGCATCAAATTGGTGACAGCCCGCAATTTCTTACACCTTCTACCTTGCCTCAACTCGAATATATGTACTCCTATAATTTTGATTTCAGAGGGACCACAAGCCACCCATCTCCAAATTCTGCAGCTACCAGTAGTTAGCGAAGAGAGCTGCAAAGAAGCCTACTCCATCCTGAAGTTTTTGATTATTGACAAAAGGAACATATGTGCAGGGGGTATGGAAGGCAAGGACGCTTGCAATGGGGACAGTGGAGGACCCTTGATGCAGCCCGTTGTAAGTACTTACCGTATTATTCTTTCTTGAAGGCATGGAGTTCTTCAAGAAAGGTGTAAAAAGAATTCCCTTTCAAAGCTGGCGTTGCACTGGTGACTTCCCTGATGTTGCTCGTGTCCATAGACGACGATGACCACTTACCATCAGGTGGCCCATTTGGTTTTACGTCAGCCCTTCAGACTAAAAAAATGATATTGATTAACAGCTTAATGCGTATTTCTTTTTTCAGTGGAATCCTGTAACTTTAGAAACATTCTTCTACCAGACTGGAGTCGTCTCCTTGGGAATGAGGTGTGGGATGAAGGGTTTCCCCGGAGTATACACGCGGGTCACAGAATTCATTCTGTGGATAGAGAAACATGTTCTCGGAACTGAGTCACCATAAAATTATAACAAACTTACCAGGTTTTATTTTAAATACCTTTGACCTTTGACCTATCTTTGACCTTGAGTAACGCTACACACTCATAGCCCCACGTGTGTTATGGGTCATGTCTCATGGATGCTATGGACAACATACAACATAAACAAGACCAATAACGGAAATTTAAACTCATCATTCAAATTGCCGCCTCCCTGCCACCTGGGAATTGCACCCAGGACCAGGACCCTCGGAGTAGCGAACCGGCGTGTTAACATTCCGTCATTCGGGTCGTAAGCTACATATACTGATGATATTGTGCTGCTGAGTTCCTCGGTCTATGGCCTTAGGCAGTTGTTAAAGGAACACTTTGCCGCAAGATAAAGCAAGTCAATACATGTTCTTTGAGGTCCAACCTGGGAGGAACACAGATGTGCCGTTCAATTATTGCTCTTGCATGTGCAAGAAACTGGTATCATGTGAATGAGCCCTAACACTTAAAGGACTCATTGCCATTTTCTTGCACATGCAAGAGCAATAATTGAATGCAATAAGGAACGTGCAATAATTGCCATTTAACAATTGTATGGACCTGTTTACACGCAGATTATTGAATGCGATTATTGCATGCAAGTTCTGCTGTCTTAATATTTCTCGCCTCTGACGACTAGGTACGATCAAAACACCTTTAACATGCAAATAAGACAAGTCAATTGAATACAATAATCGATGTATTTTTTAAGTGTAACAGTATGATCTATGACCCAAGAGATAGAAATAAAAAGGGTTTTTTTAATAAATATAAAGAGAACCTCCTCCCTCCTTTTAAGATAAAGAAGTCGGTTAACAAGCGCCTATATCTTGGGGGGGGGGGGATAGTACTTACTATGGCGTTCGATCTTCTTGTGCTAATTCCGTCCACAAACAAGTCCATTATCAATGCAAATTAACCATCCGCAACCTTAAAATCAGGCGTAATGACACGGGACGTACTAACTTATTTTACTATGGTACTAATGTTATACCTTCAGTAGAGAAACCTCGTATAATAACATGTTCAGATAATTAGCTAACCATAATAAAAATTTTAACATTAAAAAATATTTTAATGACTATTTTTCGTTGTTTTAAATTAAGTATGCTTTAATGAACAGTAACAAGTCGATAGTAAATGTAAGAAAAATATTTTTATGATGTTAATGAATTATTTTTATGGTTATTTTATTTATGGTTTTCTGTATCATTTTTTTGTAATTCTTATATATATGTATTTTCTTGTTTGTATAATTATAATATAAATGAAATATAATGAGCGATCATTTCACCGCACTCAGTTGCCAGTGGCACGACCAACACAAATCTTAGGTAACCACCTATAATCCAAAACAACCCTTAATCTATTCCACAAATATTTGCCCCGGATGGGCATCAAAACCACTTCTCATCGCAAGCTAGCAAGGGGGCCGTCAAAATAGAAATACATTGGATAGATTAAAAACCATTTAACAAAAATCCGGAAATCCCAATCCGAAACCTAAAGTCCAACAAGACAAATAAAAGGCAAACAACAAAGTTAAAGAAACACTACATGAACTTATACCATTCTATGAAAATATCGGCACCGAGCAAAGTAGTAGACGCGAAGCAGTGCCCGAGTGACAATATGAAGCTTGTGTGGTGCATCATCATTCTGATGGTCCAAATGGCTGTTTGTGATCAAGTTGGAGACAAAACTTGGAAGAACGTCCGTGAAGGTAGGTATCCCAGTTTTTTATGTAGCAAGAATTTACTTCCAATTCTAATTGCACAAATATTGAAACCTTTTTAGAAAGAAGTTGCGTGACTGCGAACCGCAAACGAGAATGCTTACCACCAGGAAGCAAATATTCATCACCGCCCAATGCAAGTGTTGAATCTTCTACTGAATTTCCGACAACGCCAAATATTTCACTGTCTAGGTCAGGTTTTGTAGGATGGAATAGTGACTATGCTGATGCGTTTCCTGCGCCTCCAGTCTGTGGAGTGAGCCAAGGGTGGATTAGCAGAGTCGCCGGTGGAAATGATGCCAATTTAGGTAAGCAGGATTTTAGAATGATATTAAAATAGATTGTGGATAGAAAGGTGTGGTGCCGGTTACACTTCATTAGAGGCGACCATCTCAGTCATCAGGGGTAACAGACTGTGACCAAATTAGAACTAGACTAATACTAACAATTAATTATTAACTGGATAATTACTAACATCACTGTCCCTGTTCCAACTAATCAACTAACTAACCAACTTATTCTCACATCATTAATTTGTGAACTGGGCTAACCATCCTAGACCTTAAATTGAGTCTTGCTCTAGATCGGTCGCAGTTGTCATAGGCGGCAGCGGAAGAATGACTCTACATGCTCGTTTGCTAGTTCATTTCCATAAAAAGAAGTAAGAGCCAGAACAGGGAAATTGCAAAGTATTCTTTTTTTATTGTAATTGTTCAAGTAATCTTTCAGAGCGAATAAAGTTGAATTCACAAAACAGGATAATGTCATCATGGCGATGGTTTACACGTTAGTAATAGAATGTGCTATAGTCATCAAGTTTTTATGTGGGCGTTAATTTCTTTGTAAAATGCAGGTGACTTCCCGTGGATAGCAGCGATCGCACACCGTGATTTTGATGGCATCAACTTCAGTTGTGGAGGTAGCCTCATCACATCCCAGCACATCCTGACTGCTGCTCATTGTGTATTCGGAAAAGAGCATTTAATGTAAATATGTTACGCAATCTACGTAGTTCCGTACCCGACGTACGCATATCACAGTTTCGGCAGTGGGAAATATTGTACTCATTTTCTATTTTTTCTTGAATGCGTCCTCAGTGGGGACTTCCCACACGCCGTAATTGCTATTACATTAATACTGACCAGTGGAATACGTTCGTAGAAAATCTTGGAAAGAATATCTCGAGCTTTGCCGGAACTGTGTCGGAACCTCGCTCATAAAGCTGAATGGTCCGCTGGTCCGCTACATGGCTCCTCATAACTAAGGACACCTAGAGCATATTCTACTACGCTGCTCTAATGGGCTTTTTTGAGGAGTTAACTTGGCAACCCTGGTTTACAAATTTTTATGTCGCCCGAAGCCCCCCAGTGGTTCAACAACCTAACGGTATCTCATTAAACAACTGGGCTATGGTGTGTTTTCCATTGTTGAAACATTGATAATTAAATTCCACGTAAACCGGGTCAAAGAAAGCGCCTCAATTCTATGACCTATCATAAATCGATCCTAATAATTGCAGATACTTTGTCCGTCTGGGTGAGTTAGATGTCACCGATCACAGCCAGAACCAGCCAGTGGACTCCCTCGTGAAGACCATGATCGTCCATGAGCAACACAACCCCAATGACAACACCAATGATATCGCGATTCTGGTTTTGGCTACACGAATTATCTTCACAGGTGGGCGTGTAGTTTACAAGATAGCTAACAAACGAGTAGAAGACCCATCTGACTTTATTACCAGCTCTACCTTGTCATTCCTTCGCTTTTTATGTGTGTAGAAACAATGATTTCTTGTATAATTGCAGACTTAATCAGACCAATTTGTCTGCCCTTCAGCAAAGAACTCCGCTACCAAAACTTCGTGGGCTACAACCCATTCGTCGCTGGATGGGGTCGTACCAGTTTTCGTAAGGATTTAACGAACTACTTTTTACGTAGAGCAAGAATATTATCATTTCTAGCCCAAGCCAACTTCTGTTGGTCTTGGTATTTCTTGCCGAAAAACGGACAAGCCTATGGTCAGTCCAGACGGAAGACTCTGAGCTTTGTACCACGCAACTTAATGTACTGCTTATGTAATATAGCCAAAGCCAAACCAATAATATATTTGCGATATGCATAGAACGACAGTTACTATTTATGTACTCCTAATTATGTCTTCTTAATCTAATGTACCTACTCCTATCATTTTGATTTCAGAGGGACCACAAGCCACCCGTCTCCAAATGCTGCAGCTACCAGTTGTTACCCTGGAGAGCTGCAAAGAGGCCTACCGATTTTTTGAGTTTTTGTTTATTGACGAAAGATTCATATGTGCAGGCGGAATGGGTGCCAAGGACGCTTGCCATGGGGACAGCGGAGGGCCTTTGAATCAGCCCATTGTAAGTTCTCACCAGTTTCTTATGTGTGACCGAATTACAACGTGACTCTTAACAATAAGTTACTAAGTTAGTTGGCATAGTGACCCAAAGTGAGTCTTGGCCTTCGACATGAGATCTCTCCACTTTGGTCGGTCTTGTGCGGTTTCTTGCCAATTATTAGCTTTAAGCTCGCGCAGGTCATTATGACCAAGTCAGCGAAGGTGGTGTTCCTTAATCTCGCCTATGATATTGGGCTCGGCCATTAGGTCTTCGGTTTCGGAATTTTTCCGGACTCTCCAGTTGCCATCACTTAACTTCATAGGACCCAGGATTTTCAGGAGCACTTTCCCCTCTGCTAATAGGAGCTTTTCTTCCTCTTTTAAGGTCAGTGTCCAAGCTTCATATCCATAGGTTAGAATCGGCCTTATGATAGTTTTGTAAATGCCTATTTTAGCGTTTCTACTAAGAGTTCTGGAAATTAAAACTATGTAGGTCGGCACTGTAGCGTAACGCATTATGGATACGAATATCTAGCTCCTTATGCCGGATATTTTTCTCACTAACCGTGCTGCCCAGATACTTAAAGGTATCTGGGCAACTCTTTGTACTTGGTTTTTCTAGCATGTAGATAGTTTCTCGGTACGCGATTATTTTTGTAGCGCATCATGTGGATGTACTTAGTTCCTTCGACATTGATCCCGAGTACTACCTTCTTAGCTTCCTTTTCGAGAACCCTGGCGGCTTCAGCGACTTCATCTTGGCTTTCTCCCATGAGAGCTAGCTAGAGATAGGTCATCAAGGCTTGACACCAACAAGTGTATCGTTAACGTTTTATGTCATACAGAATAAATCTTTATTTTTGTCATGAATATCAAATAACAACTGAATGTGTTTTTTTTCAGTGGGATCCTATACATTATACAACATTCGTCTACCAGATAGGAATAGTTTCGTTTGGAATGCACTGCGGGACCAAGGGTTTCCCCGGAGTATACACGCGGGTCACCGAGTTCATTCCGTGGATACAGAAACATGTCCTTGGAACTGAGTCAATATAAAATTGTAACAAACTTACCAGGTTTTATTTCATACACCTTGGTAGTAGACAATATGGCACAATCGTACACCAAATAATGGCATGACAACAACCCATTAATGGTCCATTACTGACCCAAAGGCTGTTCTCATTATTGATAAGGTCTGTGTGCTGCTCCAGTGCGGATTCGTGGAGGGGTTAGTGATCAACCCAGTGCCAGAAGTTTTCGTGCCGCCTCCGACGTGGCTTAACGACTGTTATCTAGCGATGGCAACTGGCTAAGCACGGAAGCGCTCAAGAAATTTTGCCACTAGCGGTCACCCATCCAACTACCGACCGCGCCTGCAGTTGCTTTTTGTCGATCACTTAGGATTGACGCAAGCCGCCGAGCTATGAGTGCTCGTACACCAAATAATTTATATATGTATATGCGATAAGGTTGCGTTTTATTTCGTTTTTCTTGTTCTATTTTTGTTTCTTTATTTTATACTAACTGATGCTCGTGGCTTAGTCCGCGGAAGTAAATTTGACTGATTTTCATACAAACACACAACCCCTATTAAACCCAACTTAAGACTGAAACGAAAGAGGCGCTGTCGGACGCATTTGACATTCATTTGACCAATCATTGCGCACTAGTAACTGACAGATGAATGACCACAACGTACTTATGAATGACTTTTCGTTAGTTCCAATTTTTGCCATTTCAGAGATAAGTTGGGCGCACTGTAAGGGTGTCTAGTCTACATGTCAGTGTTTTTGAAGTCCAAATTAAATTATGAGTTATTAGACTGAGTTTACTATACTATTCCACTAGGGTGAATCTACTTCACCACTGGGAGTAATCCATTACTGAAATATTACACAAATACTATTCAAGCACAGTTGAACCTATGAGGGTGGTGTAGCAATCTAATACACTGTATACTACGACCCAAGAAGAACTGGACACATAAATATACACCTAATGAAACTAAATAGTCACTCATCAGTCATGGCCTAATTCGGCTAGTCACCCAAAAAATCGTTTAACGTAAGCACTTTTCAGCGACAAAGTTTCGAGACATAATGTTATTTCATACATCATTACATTCAGTAATTAATTTATGACACTTCTTTAATTTTCATTCAACAAATAGATAAGTCGCAGATCCAAAAATTATATCGAACGCCTACCACGGAGACTTTAGACTATTTTCAGTTCTACAAGCAATATTTTAGTAACAAAATGAAATACCTTAGCAACCGCACACTTGACCTAATCCACCAAAACCAATTCATTCATTTAATTAGATTAAATCACAATATTCTTAAGCCTAAAATAAATAGAACTCTTTTCTACAAATAGCGCTTCTACCAGCTATCATTCATAAATTTAATGTGATAAAACTGAAATTGATATATAAGTTGTAAGTTCTCTTTCGCAAATCATGGAATAATACTGTTACTCCATTGGCTAAAATTTAAATTTATATTTACGTAACCAATACGAGACCACAAATAAATGGCAAAATTCAATGGCAAACTGACATGACATTCAATCGTCACAAGACAAAGACATTACCTACCTACTGACAAGGTGACAAGACAAGTTCATTGCCTATATAAAAAATTAAATTAATGTTACCAGATGTAACAAAATACACAGATAATAAAAAAAAGCAGACCATTTTGTGGCAGACCTCACATAATGTTCACCACTACATAGACGTATGTAAGCAATAGTTTCATCTTTTTCTCTCCCATGACACGTACAAAATCTATCTCGTTTTATTTTTGTTGTTGCGACACTCACATACACATAGACAAAGAAGTTTGTTGAAGAAGTTGAAGCACTTTCGCCATTTTCATAAGCTACAAGAAGCTCACTTTTTGTATGAGAACCATAGAGAACATTTGTAGATCACGAAATTCACGAATGTTTTGTATGGGGATTGTCAATGTGTTCAGCATGTCTTTGTAGTTGTAAGTGGCACGCATTTTTCCCCCTATACTATGTTAAGTCTGCTTGTTTCTTTTTTTTATAAGTCTATAGTGGAAGTGTGCCTTGGCCTTGAACCCTAGGTACCTACCTCGTCCTTGCCTTGACACAAACAAACACACTAAAACTATATTATCTGTGCTTGAACATCGCTCGCATCAACACGCAAAGTGCTAAAATCATCTCTATCTTTATCCTAGTATCAGTACAGTTGTACAGAATATTGACAGTCGACTTTTTCTTGTGTCACGTATACTGTTGTTTTTCTTCACGGGCCTGGCTCACCAAATAAAACTGCATTGTTTTCTAACTACGGCGGGGTTGATTTAAGCCTATCGCTTCCGTGATATATGTGAGTCAACCTTTAAAATTACTTATCTATGATAATCTGACGTTGACAATCAGGTGACAGATTTGACAGAAAGTCAGAAAGGTCGATAAATTGGGTCTTGGGTGGTTTGCGCTCAGCCGCTCACGCTCGCATAGAGATAGTACAACTATGCACGCTCGTCGCTCAGTAGGAAATAAATTTTTTCTGTGCTCAGGCCTCCGACAGGAGTATAGTGTTCTGTGGCTCAGGCTGTCAGTCAGGTCAGGTGATCTCATTCTCATTCATCTCACTGATCTTCATCCAAAATTTCTGTTGTTGTTGTTGCTTGGATTGGAATATAATAATTTAAATATCACTTAAATTAAACAGAGATATTGAGACACGTAAATAACCTGAAGTTATCGATAAAAATAATTAATTCCTTTATTTACTGTCTTCATTTGTAGGTTTGTTCGATTTTTTGTTTGTTTAGTTTGTTAAGAACAATAGGAAATTAATTGAATTATTACTTAGTAAAATTATTATGGGACTCAATAAAAAAACTATTTCTATGTTACTAGCCCAAGTTATCGTTGACTATGGCTGGAAAAGAAGATAACAAGCCAGACAATAATGAAAGTGTGGAGAATGGCGAACCTATTGAAGATGAAAATGAAGAAAATATACGAGAAGGTGAATCATCTCACACTATATTAAAGTAAACCTGACGATTGTTTTATATTTTGTGTATATCATATTTTCTTACTTTATTTGATGGTTCAACAATTTAACCTTTAACGTCACGGGCGGGGTCTGCGCAGACCCCACGCGCCTTTATTTGCCTGTAATTTTTTTTAATGACATACTATGTTCTCGAATTTTCGGGTAATCTCACTACACCACAGAGGCTATCGGTAGGGGAATCTATGTTGCGTTCTGGCTAAGGTAAGTACTTATTTTACACGCATGGGGATACCTGGAGACCCCGCCCGTGATTG
>DWJQ01000723.1:0-13025 GCA_018248915.1 Hesperia meskei straton
AGTAGGTATTTCATGTTAAATTAATTGCTCGTATCGATATTACGGAGTCACCGGTATTAAAATATGTCTTCAGAAATCGCACAGTTATATTACAACAATAACAAACATACATAGCATCAACCCATTTTTATGTTGTATATCGTGTCACTAATACAATTTTATTATTATCCACATTAACATTTTTCTGTCGTAGAAAATCATTATGCGCCTGCGCAGCTTCTAAAATTCAACATGTAGGTATCATAATAATGAATCAATTAAAGAAATTCGCTACAGGCGCTTCCTCATTTGGTGTATCCTTCTGCAATACATAATTATAAAAAGTGTAATTGTAATGATACAAGTTGTAACATTATGACGCAACCTCTTCGGGAACATTTTCCTGTTATGTAACTGCTCTGATTATGTTAGAGATTGATGTTCATACTCAGCATTTATAACATGAATGCGCTTGTTACATCGTAACATTACAGACGAATGCTCGCAGACGAATGGACATGTGCGAACCTTTGTATACATATACGAATTGCCACAACTTAGAGAGCTGGGAATACCAAGAACATGTCAAAAACTTCGCATAATCATTTGGGTTTGCGTATTCGCGCGAATTACCTCATAATTCTCAAATTCGAATCTTGAATTGGTTATAGGCGAATTGCTTTGAATGACGGAGTGTCTTATAAGTTGTTTAATTTTGAGAACAATGACTTATATTCATTATCATCATACTCGTAGTATGTGATGAAAAGTCTTAATCACATGAAATATCGCTTGTTAATATCATGTTAATTGTTTGATCTAATGTTATCTCGATATTATTACTGGGGATATTGTCTCAGGGAGTTTAATGAAAATCGTTTTTAAGATATGGGTTGTAAAAACACTATAATGGCTATTCCGTGTGTGTTTTACTCCGGAAGTTCAGTACTATACCTACACCGTTCCTTCCTTATTGGCGTGCTGCCAACTCATCCCTTTGAATGGTGATAGCTTATGTTCATTTATATATCTAAATTGAAGATAATATGAATAGGTACCTAGTGAAATTTTTGTTACTGGTAGGTACCCAATTTGATGATCAAAAGTTCCTTTTGATTTAATCCAGGCCGATGAATTTCTGGACAGACAGACAGATAATTTGGACAAACTTCCTCCTTCATATATAACCATGCGATGTAGACTCTTTATCTATTAAAAACTTTATAAAACGAGAACTTAAAAATATTTACAAAAATTGTTACCATTTTGATACAAAAACATCAACAAAACCCTAATAGGTATCTAAAAAAAATCTTTCATCGAAATTAGAAGTTCTCACCTTGGAGATTGAGTGTCGAGATAACGCCGATAGCTATTCGCCTTTTATGGCAAAACTTCGTGACTGATCGCCACCGACTGTATCTGATTTAAAAATAAGAGCCGTAAACATACCTGGACCTACCCTCATTACAACAAAACACGTTCACTCAACGATAAGATATAGGTAGTCAACTTAAAAAATCGTATTATAAAAATTACTACTTCTATAAAAACTACTCTATTGTATTTCTAATATCTACCATTAAACCACATGTAAAGCAATCACATATAAATTCAAAGCGGTACTTACTCTTATCACGCAACAATTACGAAAGGCGGTTATCAGCTCTTATGCAAAACAATAGCGCCCGACTCCAGCGCCACTTTCGTTCCAAACTCCCGCTTAACACCCCCACTGTCACCCCAAATGCACTTGTTAACGTCCGTAAGCACAGTTCGCACACACAAGTCCGCCAAAGTTCGATGTTTATATCGTGTATTTTGTTTATGTTGCGCGCGCCGCTTACGGAATGAATGCGACGCGCGTCCGCTACGCGAGTGAACCCGTAACGTACTAGTGGAACTAAGGCGACCGCCGGCTACCGGCTACCGAGTTGAGGACAAACCCGCCCGCCGGACGCTAGCCGGCTAGCCGACCCAGGCCTCACCTCGCCATAACAACCACACATGAAACTATAGCTATATTCTTATTGCAATCGACTTCCAGCTAACTTTTTGTGCAAGCCGGATTATGCCTGTAAAGACGTTGGAGCGCACCTCATTGTAGTCTACTCTACGATGCACTGTCATAGGCTTAACTATAAAGTTTGCCACACAACGAGTTTCATAAGGAAATACTTTGAAACATGAATAAATTTATCCTTAGTGCGAGCTGATTTTATACAAAACATGGCCTTGTAAGCGTGCTTGTTGAGATTCATTTCTTAAATTTATTTTGCAAAGTCAGAGGGCTTGGCTACGTTCAGATGGCTCGGGCCATAAACCTGGTATATTGTAGGCAAATAATAAGTTGGTTTTATTTAATAGCGATGATCTTAAGATACTTGGACTCTTGTAATAAAATGTTTCATTGTTATGACATATTCTATTAAAGATGTAAAAAACAAGATAAAGTTAAATTTATGGTAGGATTCAGACTATACTGTGCTCTTTATGTTACGTGGCCATTACACTCTTTGAGAATTTGCACCTATCTAACTATACCAGATATATTTTTATGAATGGCCTTTAATCGATACGAGAAACTAGATTATAAGTGGTCACAGTTAACCAAAGATCGCATGTGTGACATTTTGACATCCAAAATCAAAACGATTCTAGAAGATTGGACGGTGGTTATCCTGGTAAGCAGAACCCTATTATGCCCGGAACCATCACAATTAAACTGAGTAATAAAGTGTCCAAGGACCTACTACAAGCGAGACTTGACTCCATTATCTGTCCATAGTGTCGGTGAGTGCAAAACTAGCAACGAAGACTACTTGAACCAAAGATGTATGAAATTTGGTAATTTTCCTTGGCCAATAAGTAAAGTCTTTAGTCTTCTTTCTGCTATTTTAACTTTTGTGTGGTCTACAACACTGAATCTACATGTGACATAGGCATGGTTTTTGTAGTTTCCTTCACTCCACAACTTTATAAAGAGATTTCTTAAAACTGATTCTCTAACCAAGATCTTGACAAAGTTCTAAGTTGTAAAAACACAAACTAAACAGTCGATGTCGTTGAAAATTCCATATAGAAGTTAAATAATACTTAACAGTCGGTTTCAGGACGAACGAGGTGGAAGTTTGAATGAGAGTTGCAAAGATGAATTCTCTGAAACTTGATGGCAAATTCAAGTCAAGTTTTAAGATCATACTTGAATTAACTGTATGTAAATTACAAAAAAAATGTCTTAAATAACCTCATAACAATGCGAGAAATATACATGGAAAATGTAACATTTATTGTAAGTACCTAATGATAAATAGACGTTAACACACTCATTATTAACACCAACAACACAACGTATAACGCACACACACACGATAAATATATAGGTACCCCGGCTGGAATACAAACCCGAGAACCCTCGCTTCGCAGGTTAGGTCACTCACTACCAACTGGGTTCTGAACGTCTTAGTAAAGAAAGAAAATGAAAATTGATATTGCACTATTAATAAACTCTCTTTACGAGCTATATGTCTAGACTCTAGAGCATTAAACCTTACGATAAACTTCATTCAACTACAATCTTAAACTCTGTCTGAGTGTCTTTGTAGTGTAAATAACTCCAAATATAAAAAAAAAACAATTTTTTCTTCCTTTTGTCATAATATAAATAATCATAATTGTGATAGGGACAAATTATTTTATATCTACTTGAAAATCTTTACAATTCGTTTATCAATGAAACTGGTGCCCATGTTTGCTAGTTTTGCATAGTTTGACACAACTGGCATACAAAATATATGTCAAACTATTCCGACAATATAAAATTGACGCATTTGTGAATTAGTTGGTTTAAGCCTCTGTATTATTGAGAGAAAGAAGAATAGAATAAGTATACAAAGAACCATCGGAAGCGAACGTCATAAAACTTATAATGATCAGACGTGTTATTAAGTATTGTATTAATATTTTATCGCAACATTATAGCATTTCATGGAAATCACCACAAATAATGGAAACCTTAGCAAGATTTCTTCAACAAATAAATGCGTTGCGATCGCGTGATGAAGGTGGGGTCGTATGCCACCATAGTGTATAATTAGCTTCTTTCGTTCCTTACAAGTTTTTTGTACACAGAGTCGTTATCCTTATCAAGCTATAATATACTAGCTATTTGTATAAGCCATAGCTTCAAACCTGTAGTAGCCTTCATGATTGTATCTCTACATAGGTACTTGAGGAAGCCTCGAACACACTACACTGCTCTGATGTGAATTAAGTGAATTAATTATTTACATGCCCTCTGAAACTCTGAATCATTCAAGATTTTACTACCTAATACTACTACTCCATTCTTGTAATCGTTTTGCACTGGTATACAATAAAAAGTATTATTGTTATTATTACCTTTCTACCGAGTACGGCGCAAATATGAGCAAAGAAGCCACCTGATAGTGAAAAGTCAAAGTCGTCTATGGACATCAGTACATCAAAGGAATCACCGATGCAATGTCGAACAAGTAAGAAGGAAGACACGGAAAAATAGTAATAGCAATTTTCCATTTTCCTAAATGAAATCTTTACTAATAGTATAAATGGGAAAATGAGTTTATCTGATTATTTATACTTCTTTGACGTTACGGAGTGATCTTATGATATTTTTTGTATGTAAAGATAGTTAGGTTATTCAAATGACGAAAGTTACCACCAAGAAATATCTTTTAGAATGATCCTAGCTTCCCCTTTCCCGGTTTCTGATATAAACGATTTCGAAACGAAACGAAAGCTAGTATGCATATAAAATTCTTTCTAATATATAATTTTTTGATAAAAGTACTATGAAAAAAATAAGCAACAGTTTTTTTGTATAGTTTCGCCTACATAGAGCAAGATCTTAATTTGCGTTAAGACGACCCTTCTTTAGAACCAACATTATAGCGCTATAAAAGGGTGAGGTAATACGGAATTCCCTGAGTTCATCAGCCATTGTGTATTATTGCAATAATATTCAGAAATAATGATAAACTTTAATAATAATTAATATTTTATGATACATAGATCGTGTACGCATTAAAAACAACAACTAATGAGAAAGCTTTTTACTGCTTCTAATTGTATGTAGATATGAAACATTAAAGAAGTATCTCTTTCTGTGTAAATAATGAAATGACTAACAACTTACTGAATGATTTAACATTTATAATTAAAGTGATTAAAACCAATTATCAAACTTTATGGCGTGTTTACTTATGACGATGAAGGTGGATGATAAAAGTAGCCAATTGCGAGTTTGTTTCGTGAAGGGTTTCGTGAAGGGTTTCGTAGTAACGAGCATATATCAGTTTAATTATGATCGAGGCCGATGACAAAGTTACATTTGTGGTTTTATAATTATGTGTCATCTCACAAAACATATTTTAACACTTTAAAAAGCGTCTATCTTTCAAACGATTGTCTTTGAGAAAAATTGTTCCGAGAATTTTTATTAAAATTTACTAAGTATAATTCTATGACACCCTGCACGTATGTATGTATCTATAGGTTTAATGAAAACTTTTTTAATTCCAGTTTGCAAAGAGAGTTTTAAGTTTTAATCTTTTACTTATGAATAGAAGTCACCAAGTTATGAAAAAGTTTCTACTGTGTAGGTATGCTTAATAGTTTCTGAATAAAGTGGCTGTGGCATAACGGACAAACAGACGGACATGAGATACCTTAAAAAAAATAATAATTAATTATAACTTTTTATTATAATATACATAATAGCATTATTTATTGCTCTTATCTTAAATATGTTTTGCAAAAAATTAAATTTTCATTTGTATTCCAAGTTTTGTCTTGTTAATAATTCAAATTCAAATATTTATTTCTTCGAAGTAGGTTTTTACAAATGCTTTCGAAAGTCAAGTTACGCCATCGCTCCAACAAATCCCTACGGTGAGTGGACTTGGAATAAGGAAGAAGGAATACTTTGCTTTTATATTTAAAGCTATTTAATGTACCTTTTTTCCTCCGCATTTTCATCCGTATATAAACAAACGAATATTGGCGGATCTTGGAGATAAATCATTCAGCTTACTCAACCGCGACAACAGAACGCTTTACATCATTGAACACCAACCAGTTTACTGCGAATTTCGTATTCTGGCAGTTGAAGGCTGACTGCCAAAAAACGTTAAGATATTTGCATTAAATATCCATTTACGTTGAGGTTTTTGTGACAAAGATTTAGATAAATAAATATCAAAAGATTCCGCCGCGTCCTCACGGTCTCTGACCGACAATGGTTAATCGAAATGCCGTATCTCATTCGGCGAACCTTGCCGGAGTTGGGCTATTTCGATTTCATTTGCGTGCTCGTGCGCATGTTTTTTTCTCTTCGTTTCTCCCCACGCCGCGCTTCTCAGAGGTCATGCCTCGGTCCCACGAGCTTTTGTTACTACCGCAGAAATATGAAGAACAACTGCAGGTTCGCTCTAATAAATGGGATTCTTTTGTAGGATATTGAAATATCTCTAGGCGATGCGGTGTGCTAGAAGATTAATTTTTCACATGGTAAATCGCACATGTAAATCATATTTGTAATTTACTATTTAAGATGCACAGTATACACCTATATCTAGTACAAATCTACATTTGGGAATCAACTCACTCATCACAAATTATCATACTCCTTAACTTATAAAGACGAAAGGCAGCCACTTTCCTCAGTAATCTAAGTTTGAATGAAAATCAGTTACATGTCTCCACGAAGGTGAGTGAAGTCGTGGACAACAGCTAGGTATTTAATAAATTTATGCAAGAGAGAAATTTTTCGTCTAAGTTAAAGAATAATAAGTTAAAATAATATCCACTCGCATTGTGGTGTTCAGTTTCAGTTCTTCACATCTCACTTGATATCTTTATGATACTTGATACTTTGTAGCTTGATTCCATATACATAATAATATATGATGTAACTATGACGACACACTACCTTAATTTCAGAGATTACTCTTGAGTTTTGGTCGAAACGTAAAATGGAGGACGATTAATATAATAGGTGTTACTAAATCAGATCCTAAATAACTTACCATTGTCGCGATTTCGCCTCAAAGTCACGAGTGAGAGAATGATTAAGAGAATGACATTGTCGGTGCGAAGAAGTGAAGAAGAATAGAGAATTACTTTTAATCCCCATATCATCACTCATTGTTCGGTAGCCGTTACACAGTGCTTTTTCTTTTATTCTCTCAAGCACCATGGATGGAACGGATTTATGTATTTTTTGTAACAAAACGTAATTACGAGGCACGAATCCCGTGGTCAGTGGACCGGCTGTGAGACAAGATTAATTGAATTCTTAGGTGTGAAGAGAACCGAATAGATGTCAGATACTTTAACTCAGAGGCTGCATGTAATAGTTTTTAGTAATCAAGTGATACTAATGCTTAAGAAATTTAATATCGTCTTCGTTTTTTGTGAAACAATTGTAGTGGGTAGTCTCAAATTATTTATTTTTTGAATGTGTAAAGAAGTAATATAACGGATATTACTTCTATGTTGTAAAAGAAAACTTCTATTAAATAATAATTGCATGCTTCTTAGAATGGAGTTACATATTTATATTATATTTTTATTTACTTCTGTTTAAAGATATTATTTATAAATAATTCTCGCTAGATTCTGTAACTTGAGCCATTTATATCACCCAGTTTCTAAAAATTCTTTAACACTCACTCCATAGTAAACGTATATGGGGATGTCGAATTTCATATAAATAAATAATGCGTGTAAAAATAAATAAAATGTGTAATTTTATGAAGACGAACAACAATAAAAGGATATACCTAGAATTAATAGAAAATATCACTATGATGTCAAAATGTCATATTAACGCAATAAAAACCATAGGTGGTACCGTTTGTGTTACGTCCTTTTGATTACGTAGTATTTATTGGAAAGATAAAACACTACGACACGTTTTTCTTTAATAATAAACTATTGCAGAGACCAATTGGATGTGTTTTAAAAATTCTTATAAATCGATTTTTTGCTTAGTACTCGCAGTAGTTCATGGACGTCCACCAAATAAGTCCCCTTTGCATTGCAGGCCTAGAAGAAAGCAGATGAATTGGATGATTGGATCTCCGTCAATGCAAGTGAAACTCATTAGAACCATTAGACCACGTTTGAGCACTGGTGTCTTCTCAGAATGAGAAGGTTAGGGCTGTTATTCCGAAGTCTCCGACCTGCAGGTTTCCTTACGACGTTTTCCTACACAGTTATGGCGAGTGATATTTAAAGGCTTTAAACGAACATGTCTTCAAATACTCAGATGTGGGCGCTGTGGGATTTGAATCCGGAACCCCGAGTAGGAGGCCGAATTCATAACCACTAAGCTACCACGATCCTGTCACTAGCGATCACCAATAAATGACCGTATCCATATTTGCTCAGCTCGACCTAATCAACTTAATCAATATTAGGCATAGGTACGTCGTCGGTTCCTTATTACACGATTAAGTACTGCTTTTTTTCTACACCTAAGGCTTAAAAAATTCACTTCATAAAACTTTTAATAGTACGTCCTTGGGTTAAATAAATGTTAAAATACTGAACAAAAACACTTAATCCCACAAAATGTCAGTACAAAAAATAAAACTTGATTTATTAAGCCACCGACGCGTTCGCAAACGGTTTTTCATATCAAACTTTCAAAGGATTCTGAAATATATTTATAGATAATAAACGATGTTATAAAAAATAAATGGTTTCGTATCTTTACATAATATTATAATAAATTACCATTGGTAAATTGAATTGAATTGAAAATTATCAAATAAGCCAATTGAGCTTATTATTATTCAGACGACATACTCGTAAGTCCATAATAATTATTTCAACTGTCCAGACTAGAAAATGTTTTTGTTACAATGAAAATAAACAATTTAATTAAACAATTGTTGAACAACCATGATGTATGTATGAGAAATAATAATATATAGTATTTATAATGGAAATCTTCATTTAAGCTTCTTTTTAGCGGTTTGCACTGTTAACTATCGTTTACATTTTATGTCTGTATAATTTATAAGTATATTTCATTTAAATAATTATTACTTACATTTTCGAGTGGAAGTACTTACGCATTGTTTTCCATAGAAGAGAGTGGGCGGGTTTACTAGTTTAATAATAAAACAGTTCTAAAAGGGGAGAGACTGAGGTATAATTAGCGGCTTTATCAAAAACAATCTCTTTTAGACTACCATAGCTCTAACTAATTAACGCAACTCGTTGACAAGTAGAAGTAAATGATAACTAGAAGGTGCATTACCCATTGTTACTTTTTAAACGTTTATGTACTTTTATAACTGTTTGCTGAACTTTGCTATCATGTTTGAAAATCAAAAACTTTGCACTTGTACTGCTTGTGTTGTGTCTCTACAGTACCTCCTACTTATTCAATAACCGGGTAATCTGCCGATATTAATACTAATAGACAATGGATTTTCAGCTTTGATTCTTATGTGTGACTAGTGACTAGCTCTCGCAACTTTGGAAGTTGTAAAACGTAAAATATCGTTAATAGTTTACAAAGAAAAAGTTTTTTCGGTATAAAAGCTATCCTAGCTTCTTCTAATCGTCTTGATTCAGAAATTTAGCGTGAACAAATAACAGACAGACAGACAAACACACACAAATTCCTAGCATCTATTTACGTGACTAAAAATATCACTTTTTCATATGCAAGTACGGTGAATTCAAAAAACATCTCTAGCGGCAGTATTGAAGATCTGTAAACGAGTAAGGTCATTTCCCATTACACTACATACATGCCTTCAATCTAAATTCTAAATTGATTGTTAATACCGGACGACATAAATTTAACACCCGAGGACAGGAAGACTGAGCCTACAAAACGATATACGCACTTTAAAACCAGTTTCATCCTCCAATTTCAAATTGTCCCTATACTTTGGGATGGATTCCATTATTTTTATGTTTATTTTCTGACGTGAAATTCGACGTTTAAATATTTATGGACTTTTAAAACTTAGTATGGGATTATTTGGTTTTTAGGAATGTTGATTTCTTTCCAGTATACCTATGTTGTAATATCCTGTTTGTGTACAATAAAGAATATTTGTATTTGTATTGATCGCGCATTGTGCATTCTGTTATATACTTATTTCAATTTAAATACACTAGGTTTCCTGGTATATTAAAAAAGTCTATTTTATTCCATTGCGTTGCCATTGATATATTTAATTTAATCAATATTATAATTTTAGATCTCCTCAATAATATTCTACCGGTATTCCGTTTGGTTAAAGGTTTTTTTGCCAAAACTCCATAGCAAAGCTCCGTAGAATCCATTAAGATACGAACAAATGATACGCTTTTGGAATGCTATTCTACCTCACTCGACCCTCAAATGGGTTTCGTATTAGGTATTCCTTCCATTCTTAAATTTCATTGGAAGACAAAAGGAGCAACTGAATTAAAGCGCGAAAAATTTTGAAAGGTTCATTCACAGACTTTTGTACAGATTCAATTCAATTTTATATCTTCGGATATATTTTATACCAAAAACTATAAAGAGTTTATATTTTAAACCTAATTACTAGGCTTCCAATTTCTTAAACTTTAATGACTTTTGTTTCGTCATAAAAATCCAATAATATTTTGTGTATCCAGTTATCTTTCGATATAATCAAACTAAGTACCTATAAAGACATTGAAAGTGGAATCACGTTGAAACTGATCACTGAGAAGTTTCCAGCTAGATGGTACTCCACGCGCGAACAAGACTAACGATTTGTTCGTATACTTAATTATACATATTTTAATTATATTTTTGGCATTACCATATAAATTTTTTGGTAGGTAGATTTGAATTTTAAGTTGGGTAGGAGCGCCGAAATATTTTTCTAGGAAACGGGTATATCACATAGGTACATACGAAGAGGAAAATACACAAATTAAAATGAACTCCAGCAAAAACATTGCTGAGTATTTTTATTTGTTCAAAGTGAGTGTGTTATTTTTCATAACAGTACTTTACTATAGGTCAAGTGACTAATAAGTTAAAAATAATATGAAACCAAAGAGTGCCTATTCATACATATAACATATTGTTTATATGACCAAACACTTGATGTATGATTACTTCATACTTTGCATAGAATGAGCAATCGTTTGCACTAAGATGCTTTAGAAATCGAATCGATCGATACTTTGAATTCGGTTCCTATTTAAAAACACCATTGATTCTTATGCAACACTCAAAGGTTTGCTCTGGGTTACAAGCTACGTCGAGGGTTAAAAACAAATGTATTTGATTAAACTCATATGGCCATGCAATTACCCTGCATTTATTTGCATATAAGAAAAAATTGAGTCACAGATGGCTTGCCCTTTCACGGACTGAGATAGTTGCCTCTAAAAGTGTAATCAGATGCACACTTTGATTCTGGTCAATCAGCAACTTACAAATACGTATAAAAAAATGCTCACGCACGCGTGTAGAGATGACATCCAGTAAAAATTGCAATTCTCAAGATTTCCTCATTCTTGTACGATTTACCAGCAAAGGGCTCTTAAATAAACCTGGTCCTTAATCATCAGTCTCGTACCACTAACTTACATTATGTTTAAGGTTTATAGACCTTCACGGTCGTCACTTATCTAATCCCTCTCAATAAAAAGCTCCGTCAACAGCACTTTGGGACAAAGTGTACAGATTTAAAGCTTTTAAGGCCTCTCAGTTTCATTTTATGGATATAAAATTGTTGCCTGCAGGATATTATATTACTATTTTGAATATTATCTATCGTCGTGAGTGTTAAAAAGTTTTATCTGTAACCTTAAATTTGGTTCAATGGTTTTTATGACCGAGCAATTTTTAAAACATTTTATTGTTTGTCTTTTTTCAGAAAGTAAGTACTTATACAACTTAAGTGTACCCGTGGTACAATTATTCGTATTATAAAATCGATATGAGGCGATCTAAACCCTGATCTGAAATCCATACAACTAGACCAGGGTTTCGTAAGTGTTGCTAGAAGCTACTTCCTGTTTTGCGTAAGAATTTATGCATTATGGTAGCTTGTCTGACAAATATTATCAGTATCATCATAAAAATAATAATGTTATTACTCATATTCTTACTGTATTCTTATATGTCCCTGAAGCCTACCTGGAAGATCCTGGAACCTACCACCCTCTTGCTTGAGTCAGTTTCCAAACATGTCGTATTCACCAAACTTGACGTGGTTACCAGACTTGTTGTATTATAATTATTAATGAAATAGTGAGATATACGCGTACTTGGAAAATTCACCATAAAAAAGTATTCGACATTTTAAAGTGCATTATTAAAAATATCCACAATAAAAGAGGGTTAGACATTTAAAGTGAATTATTAGGTAAAAAATTACATAGTTGTAATTAGAAATTAGTGGTGGTGCTTTCATACTGATGATTATTTATCTGTAGCGATGATAGCCTAGTGGTTAGTAATTCAGCCTCCTAAGTGGAAGGTCCGGGTTTGATCACAGCGGGCACGCTCCTCTCACTTTTCAGAGTTATGTTCTTTTTAGGTAGGTATTTAAGTGCCACTTGCTACAAACGGTGAAATATCCCTAGGAAACCCGCGTGCCGGAAAGTTCGCAAAAAAGGTGTGTAAAGACAGCCAATCCGCACATAGCCGGCATGGTAGACTATGGCCTTAACCTTCTCATTCTGAAAACAGACCCGTGTTCAATAGTGGACCATGATGGGTTGAGGTGACGATGATTATATTTAGGTACCTTCGCCTTTATTTGGTCTCACATACAAGGAGTTTGCAATTATAGATAAAAGGCTAAAACGAATAAAGCTACATCGGTAATATATGTATGTACTTAGTCTTGCCATAAATATTGTAATATAGAAAAAACATTTTTTTTAACTGCAAATAACATTTATTAGTTTTACAGTATGTTAGTTTAGTACATAAATATTAAACAATTAAAAATATATAAAACTTATTCGAAGTGGTCTCCATTGGCTGCAATACAGTCCTTTAA
>DWJQ01000724.1:0-13017 GCA_018248915.1 Hesperia meskei straton
TTTGGCATTAAGTTATGTCCTTGTATACCTTTTGTAAGGTGTTACAAAATAATAAATAAATAAATAAATAAAATAAAGTATGTCAGTAACGGTGCCTTTTAATTCAACAGACTTGCATGTTGCTGTAGTGATGGGATAGTTTGATATTTTGTTATTAAATTATAACTTGGAAGTGTGTAGGGTTTTATATTAATAAATCAAAAGCCTTCGAAGAAACTTGCATTTATTTTAAACGATGCAAATAGCAAAGTTTTCGCATAGTCTAATGTGTGTAGTTCTGCTCACATGATTCATATCTGAAAATAATTTGTTATGAATAGTTTTTACTCATAATTATTTACGTTCCTTTTACGTGGTGTAACCAAATAATTGTACATAAAACGGTTACCTCTGTGATATTACGGCAACGCCATCTATATATTGGTGACAATATTTTATGGTTTTATATTATTATATGAAAACAGTTATATTCATGTTATTATTATTATATAATTGTACATAATGTACATACGAGACAGACTGTACGTAGCTTGGCTAGTTTGGCTCATTGTTTTGAAGCATTTATGATTGCACCTCCGTCTAGTGATGTTGCGATGTGGTTTCTACGCAATATATGTATGATGTACAATACAATAATATAGTATTTTCATAAAGATATAGTTGTTTTATTGCCATGTTTTCTGTTTTATTAATCTTATCACTGATGCAGCATATCGTTATAGGAGATTCGGACTCTTATTAATCCTTGAAAAAAAAAGCCAAGCCAACGTTAGGTCTCCTAAAACTGTCCCAATCTTGAAACTCGCTCTCAATTAGATCTTAGAATGTGTATAAAGGCGGTAGTAGCTAGGCAAAGATTTTTGTATGGTACAGATCAACTGATCTTCATTGATATAAATCAATTAAGAGAGATAACTCTAATCTCTATGTTACCACCGACCCCATCTAGCTAAAGTGTATCTTTTAGATGTAGATTTAGCATACACTATGCTTTTAGTACTCACTAGCTGAATTAGAGATGATTGATCCCCCGCCAATGCTATTGAAAATTTTATTTAAGGCCTTGGTATAATTAGGTGCTTTTACGGCGTAGGTAGGTCCTTTCATTGAGAAGTCAAGTCTTTATTGTAATTTATTATATTTGCTTTTAAATTACATCATGAATTATAAAACAATATTCATTTTATTTACAAAATATTTAAATAATCTCTTCATGACTAGATACATAGATACATACAATTGAAGCATAACATAGCCGATAATACAATTTTTTATCGAAAAATAGTTTGTGTTAATTTGAGGGAAAACCTAAAGTAGCTTTTATTTATATTATACATAAATAAAATTTATTCACATTAAATTTATGGATTTCAACTATGTATATACAGTCGTGTTAAAAAGCAATAGAAGCATTGTCGGATACGCGATACGTTCGCAATGTAATGGCTGCACAAACAACTTTATTCGCAACGTTTTAAATAATGTAATCAAACGAATTGTGATATGACAGCTCTAAAGAGCAATGGATTGATGACAATTTTTGTATTTTTAATATTATACTTATAAAATAAACATGTAAAATAAATTATATCTAAAATTAAGTAAGTACTGATAATGAGATATCCAATCCAGTACATGATCGAAGACTTTATCGCCTAAAGTCTATACAAGTACCACTTCTTTGTCCAGTGAATACCCTGGCACCATGACTATGAAATTAAGAATGAAGAGTTCATTCGTTGGTATTGCCAAAGATCTTTCCCCTTATTCCTTAAAATAGACACTCTCCTTTGACGATACCAACAAACACACTTTAATTTACGACGTCAAACTACGAACAGACATTTACATTTTGCATAGCAGTGTTATCTATGTCGGCAGTTTGCCTAGATCCCTGAAATAAATGTCGTAGGTTGAATGGGCGTGTTAGTAAATGTAAATGTAGATCTAATTCAATAGGATGATCGGCCGGAGTGGTCTTCGTAATGCTGCGTGCCGGGGGGCGCGCGGTATCCAGGGTAGTTGTGGTTGAGGGCGTGCTGGGCGAAGAAGGGCCTGTAATCCTTATGTACCTGTAACATAAGGTTGATTTTGCTTTGTTATTGTTTTTGTTTTATTTATAGGTATATCTTACACATGTTTCAATAAAGATACCTACGTTATTCTCTCCGTTTAAGTTCTTTTATTTAAAGCTTCATAATTTGGCCTAACGTTTATTTTATTACTTATTTAAAAATAGTGATTTTGGTCGGCACCTAAGCAGTGTTTTTTTTATTTTACACTCTGGTACCGGTTGTATTTTCTACCATTTATTAAGAAAATTGTTAATTGCAGCATTTTGGCGTTGTGGTTGGTCATCGGCTTGTGACGTGAACTATGTTATAACACTGAGCTTCTAAACCTTCGATAAGTACCTATGTCTATCACTATTAGATAAGTATTACCACAATAATGTCGACTGACATTCATGCACTTGTCTACTCGACCGGACTACGACGCAAAGCTTACACAGATAGAGAAAGAAATGGATGTCGGTGTGTGTACTCGTAAGCGATTTAGTCTATTATGTGACTGCGTGATAAGTAGTGCGAAGCCTAGACTAAAACTATACGCGTTAGGTGGTCACGACTACTACCATGATACTATTACTCGGCAATTCGGCTCGATTCGGTTAATAGAAGAAATTGGTCCAAACGAAAGAACACACTTTGACCGAGTCGACTTACAAAGGTTAGTCCGGCGTGTACCGAGCGAGTCGGAACGCCTACACCTCGTTCATGGCAACTAATTCGGCAAGCGAATATTGCCGCGGCTAAAACAAATAACGGTTGCGGTCAAGATTGCATATTGTACAACACCAGACGACAGTACCTATATTTTGAGAAGCGTGTAGGTATGTACTATAGCGTATACTAAAATTTAACATTATGTTCGTGTTTATTTATTTTATAATCATGTACACACATATACCTAATTAGGTAGATACCTACTTAAATATACAAATAATGAACAAGTAGCACCGTAATAGAAATAGATAGAATAAACGATCTTTTAAGAAATACTTTTACTTGCAACCGTAGATGTATATTTTATTTTAATAGGTAATCATTTGTATTCCTTTTTAGTATTGCAGATATATTTAGGTATGTTAGGTGTAGCCTAGTTGCTTCATTATTAAAGCTAGAATAGTAAATTGGGTTCTTCATGTCAATCAAAATAATAACTATTCTACCGTGGATACGTTCATAAATGTAGGTATTTCACGCACACTCAAATTACAAAAGTAATTTAAGTAGAGTCAATGCGCCGGTTTCATATCAACTTCATAATTTTCGAAAAAGAAAAAATCTAATAACGTATTTCTTTGGAATAAACATTTAAGTAGCTAAGTATGCCTACTACGTATAATTAAAGTATAGGTACCGAATAGGTATAGGTACTTAAATTTTTGTTGCACTCTACATACCGTGTTTTAAATATTTTGCGAATCGACATCTACTTACCTATTTATGTTTCACATTTTCATAATAAAGTATATGAAGACGCAATAAACATAAGTTGCAACTATTTCACGTCTTATATTTAAATCATTTTGGTCACTAACCAGCGCATCGACTCTATGTCGTATTAAATCATTAACAAACATGATTTATTTATAATATTTACATCATGCACTTTATTGTTAACTTGGGGATGCACACACTTTTTATATCTTATTTTATTTCAATGTCATTCTTACCTATAACTCTTTAATTATTTTTACTCTACCTTGTATCTTAATGACTAAGTACATATAAAATGGCATCCCGCTCGTGCCTACATATATGCCTATATAGAAATATAGCTCTTTAGCCTTACTGTAGAGACGGCAGAAATTGCCTACAATTGAGAATCTTATAGAATTACTTTAGATATCCAATCATTTTTATGTTATGCGGGTTGACTTGCAAAGAGATTAAAAGCTTGTGTTTATTCATTTCGTACCTACTATTAGATAGACCCCACTAATATAAACCTTACTACCTCAATAAGTAGTTTTCAATTGTTTTTCTTTTTATATAAATACCCATTTAATTTACTAAATGTTATAGTTGGGTTAGATAAAAGTTTTAACATCAAAAACTCACTTTGCGTGGTCTGCAAGCGGGCCCTCGGGCCAGCTGCCTCCGAGCCTCATTCTCCGCAGCCACGGCTTCCTTCACCGACTGCGGCGGCCATTTCTGATCCCCACGCATGTTTACGCCTCCTGTAATTTAATAAGAAGAAATTAATTAATGTAATATGATAAGGTACTTACACTATGTCATCTACTTTTAAATGGAATGTCTGTTATAGGCTTGTAACGTAGGTAATCATAACTATTTCACGATTGTAATAATTTAGATAAAGCATAAAAACCATTTGAACTCTTGTTTCCACTAAGTACCTATAGCGGTTCCAGAGTAAAAGTTGCGATCTAACAAACTTGTGCTTAACTTAACACTAACTTATCCATTTGGCATCTAAGCTACTATTTACTTAGATGAATTATTATTTTAAAAGTTATAGTTCGTTAATTCATGTGAGATACATTTTATTTCAGTTTGGTTATATCGTATGTATGTTTATGTATTTACAGGACTTTAAACACGATATATTAAGATAATTGACCATAAATAAGTACTTGCCTAATGTTTTAAGAACCTACTTATATTTTTGCGATTACCTACAACTCTATATAGGTATTATCTATCTACGTATTCATCGCTGCTACAGTGACGCGATAACGTCTAATATGATTTCGACGAAACGAATCTGGGAGACATAATAAATGTGTCACAAACACTGTATTTAATTGCTCATTAGAAATAGAACTGCAGCCAAAAACCCTTGGCCGTGAGCGTAGTGTCGCATCATACAAATAATAAAATTTAATAGTAGACGGTACTTAGTCATATTTTGATGACTACTAAGTACTTATCGTTTCTTCCATAGACTTCTTAATTATTCTATTCTAATTTATATTAAACTATTTCTAAATCATTGTTTCTTTTTTTGTCTTTGTGTATCTGCATTAACGTAATAATACGAGTACACTATTCAAGTTAAATTAGTGAATCCCTATAGCTTAGTGAGTAATTTCACCAATACCTTAAATTGAAAATAAGTAAGTAGGCCCAATGAAAATTACAGTTAAATTAGTCATGCTTCATAACACTTATTAAATCTAGCTACATTATAGAGTATGTTCAATAAGTGAAAGAAAATAAAGTAAGATAATTTTCAGAAAACGGAAATGAACGTTACCTTTGTATGTAGCAGCAGCAGGCTGGCTAGAGAAAACCGGGGAGGGCTTCTGGTGAATAGGCGGCTGCTGCCTCAGAGTGATTGTGGTCGGCGGAGGCTCAAACGTCTTCTGAGGGTAAGCTGGCTCCGAGTACTGTGGTTGGGGCGAGTACTGCGGCTGCGGCGAGTACTGCGGCTGCGGCGAGTACGGCGATTGGGGCGAGTACTGAGGCTGGGGCGAGAACTGCGGCTTTTGTCCACCCGGCTTGAAACAGAACAGTTATACTTACCAATAAATAAACTTCAGCACAAGCATGCCTCCGCACTAGGATATTAAATAGTGCGGGTGGCATGGGCAATACAAATAACACTAATATGGCACATAAGTACAAATCTCATCAATAAATATATTATTTGTATGTAATTACGTATACACATTATATTATTTAAGTAGATTTTGTCCGATTAATGGATCTGTTATTCATACACAAATCGCACGTAAACACTAAAATTACTAAATGTGAACAAAAACATCAGTGGGTACCTACCTATTGAGTAGACACCATAGAAGCAAGAAAGGTGCATGTAGCTACTTATTTTACAAAAAATAATTTACACTCGTTAGAACTCACACGTGTATTGATTCTTCAATTTATCGAATTTTTTAGGTACAGTTCCAAGTGTACTCTTATCCTTAAATAAGTAATCACGACACGCTGGAGGATAGGTTAATATTTTACTGGAGTTAGAGTATTTATAAAGCCGCATGCATACTGTTAATAGATATAGAAGACTAGGGCTAAGGGCGACGGTGACGATACATCTGGAACTCGGGGTACCTGCGGGGAGGTGGGGGCCGGTACGGGGGCCCAGCGGCCCTGCGGCGGGCGGTAGGGCTGCGCGCTAGGGGACAACGGTCCCTGCTTGTAGGGCTGTGCTACAGGGGACGCGGTCACGCCCGGTCCCACCGGGATCAGCTTACTTAGCCCTGTGGCTTCCTGGCGCCGGCCCTCACAATACTGTTGGTTTTGGAATTGGTTCTGTGGCTGCGTTTGGGGAGCGGAGTAGGACTGGGGCTGGTATTGTGGCTGGCCCTGGTATTGTGGTTGACCCTGGTATTGTGGCTGGCCCTGGTATTGCGGCTGGGCCTGGTATTGGGACTGGGGAGCGGAATACTGTTGTTGCTGTTGTTGTTGTTGTTGAGGGGACTGCTGCGCGCTGTTGTAGAACGCGGGACTCTGCTGTAGGGGATAAACGAAACTGAAGGGGCTATCCATAAATTACATTTGCTTCTTGGAAGCTGTCGTGTGTTATAATATCATGCTTGCTTGTATTTTTTTCAGTGCATCATAGCAATGAGTGTGCACTCTACATATTAGTGCCTATTTAGAGTATTTAGATGTTTTGCTGTGTAGGTAAAAAGTTAAAATAATGAGAGATTTATTGCACTGCTTCTTTACCGATGAAACTGCAGTTTGTAAGGTAATTTTCCTTTACACTTACTTTTCATTGGAACATCGCTAGAGTCACGGTCGACGAGCTCATTAGTTAGAATAAAGTACTGTACAACTGCTGTATAAACTTTAGTAAAAACCCTTGAGTAGCCTCAAGTAGATATATTGATGGATACAATGGAGCCTCAAGTATATTGCAAGCGGTGGTATTTACATGCATTTATAAAAAAAATTATAGTGTTTGCCGCCACCTTTAAGCTTTATTTTGCATAATTATTGAAATATCGTGTTCTTTATTTTATTTACAAAATTGATTTGCGTGACATTTATTACCTGCTGTGGTTGATGATAACCGTTGGTCTCCGGCGTCGGAGGCCAAACTACTTTCTTTTGACCTGCAACAAATTCTCAATTCATTACTCTGTCTTGAGCTTTAATTTAAGCGCAGAGCTGCACATAATTATGATGAAAGTGTTGCCTGTGAAATGTTTGTTTAGGAGGGTAATTTCACGTTTTAAAATATCGTACAGGAATTTTGTGTTAAGTATGTAATATGTATCACCGTTTCACGTTTCAAAATTAAATGTTCTTGAAAACACTTGTAAGAGAACAGCTGTATCTCTCAACGCATTTTATCTGGAGACCACGTTTCAGCGTCTACCGCGATACCTACTTATTATGACACATTCCGTTTTAAATTAGCCTAGCTCACGCGCTTTTGGATTTGAGCCAGATGATCGATGAAAAAACAGTTTTCTTGAGTATAAATTGAAATTCGAATGCATTGGCCAGATTGATTAACTAACGACGATGCGAAGTAGAGTACCTATTTGGTAACGTTGACAGGTACTATACTTAATTGCAATATGTTCTTCTTTAATGTAACAGTGTATGTGCCTCCATTTATTATTGCTTTGTAAAAAGTGTAGAAGTTTTGAAGTATATTTTCATCTATGAAAATGAGGATTCACATCGATACCTGTTTGTGTTTCGTAGCATATAACTTGTATCTAATCTTGTAGTTCATTGCTAGACGGCATTCTTTATACTCATATTAACTACATCCAAAAAGTAATCTTCAATCAGTTAATACGTAGTAAATTCTTTACAATTATTTATCATACGAGAAGTATTAAAAAGACGCCGTATGAATAAAATTAAGCCCTGAAACGTTCAAAGTTTAAGTGTAGAGCCGATTCATGTGGCGTATCATATTACAAAAATTTTAAGGCGAAAATATTTAAAAGATGTGGCGTGCGAAACGTCGGTAGTCTCAAAAATATTTTCTCAATTAATAAGTGTTTATTTCAGTAAAAAATATATTACCTTTAAAATAAATTAAACAACGTATAGGTAATCATAAGTGTTATTAGAAATTGAATTATCTTAATACAAAGCTTTTTTAATCTTAATTGCGTAGAGGCTAAAATGTGTCTCAACAATTATATTCCCGAGATAATTATTTGCAACGCAACACAAAGCTTTGATACACTTCTAGTTTAAGTTTAAATTAAATACAAAGTAATTTATTTTCTTGAAAAAAAAACAACAAAGTTACTGCAAAAAAGCTCTCATACGGACAATTAAAAATATTTACAGAATGAACAAGTAATGAGTGGAACTCACAGTTAGATTGCTAGGATCGCGAGTCACCCCTGGCTCTCGTCGAAGACAGTGTGACTACTTGGCGCGCTCGCCAGGTGAGTTTGTGCACAAATAACTACCGCATATTATATTTTGAGTGTAGGTACGTAATATAGAGAGCCTCTCTCTCTCCCACCTATCTTCTCAGACCATGACTTTTAAATACACGTCACAAGTTGGAATAGAACGGCGGACCGATCCAGAAGTTCTTTGATCGGATTAAATATTTTAAATTTTATCATCATGCCGCGTCATTCTTTCGCGATCGTCAATCTAGTTCTTATTAAATTTTCGAGAAAACACGAACTCGTATCGTTTCAGTTTCGTTTTGTTTTTCCGCGTGTAGAAAACAGACGATTTAAAGATTGAATTTAAAGGTTTCTCGCAAAGCAAATTTCGATTTTTCCAGAAGTGTAGTTTTCATTAGACCTCTGCGTTTTGAGTTCCTCGGAAGCCATTCTGATGATTCCGGTAATTATGTCTGTTGATTATTATTGACGTCTAATAACTGTTGTACTTATTAACCGATCGAAACACGGTTGAGGGTAAAGGCGAAAAGGTTTTTGTACTGAGATATCGATGACGAAATATTTTGAAATTACTTCGAGATTTTGCATCATATGGAGTCCGCATGGTAAACCAATTTACCATACCATAACAGAAAAAACTTAAACAATTCTCTTAAAAATACTCATAACGAGATTCAACTTGGAATCCTTCAAATTTTCATATCTTTTTAGGTAAAATCACCTGCGAACCTAAGATTCTCCATAAATTTCTGAAAGGATTGTGAAAGCTTTTATCCCATTTTGTGAGACCGGAGGAACAGTTAAACAAGGTACTATACCTATTATATAATTTTACAATTCGTACAATTACACTTTTCAAATAATTGTTAAAAAATTAATCATATTATGAAACAATGCTAATAAGTACTTATTTGTATTGTGAGTAGCTTATTAAAATATCTATTGAAGCTGTTATAAAACCACGTCCATAGTACCTAATAATATTGTTTTTATTTCTACGTCGATGGTTTCGATGTAAGTCCATAATGAACCCAGTATTACACAATATTAACACGAGAAGCTATCACTTGTGATTATACGATTGGACCGCAATTATGTCCGTTGAACCGTGAGGCTCACATAAATTACTAATAAGTACCTCGTAGACGGACAAACACCTACTAATGGAAAGGCCACTCTATTATTATAATATTAATCAGTAATTACAAAAGTTAATTAGTAATCTACTTTCCTTTTTTAGTTACAGCTATTTATCTAAAACAAAAAGAGGAATCATCTTATGGCTATGATAAGGCTAAGAAGCCATCCATATTTTTATCACTATCACATCACACGGTAGCAAGGGCGGGAGCCAACCACATGACGTGATATTCGTATTGTGTACCAAAGAGCAGGTTTAAAAAATTACTGTGCCAACATTTTTAAAGATTTTACAAGAAAAATAAAATAATTTAAAACTGCTGTTTTAATTTTATTTAATTTCTAAAAATAAAATTGACATATTTTAAAAACGTTACCTAATTATTTATGGCTCTCCTCAGAGGGTTGGTGGTGGGTCTCCACTTTGATTTGTTGATTGTCATGTTCATAAACATTCTGAGCGAGTGTTTTGAAGTAACCGTTACTTGCAGTATAAGAAAAAATGTTGTGGGTAATGTAAAGAAAATAATAATAATAGTTTAGTTTGTTTACCGTATCAAATATGGGTTAGATCGCGGTGTTCGTGACGTATCTGTTATTTTAGCCGATGCATTCGATATTGTTCGGTATCTGGCAAGCATCGCATGCACGCCTGACTCATCTTTCAGCCAGCTACTTTTTTATTTTGACATGTTTATGTTTCTGGTGTATTATGACCTGTTCACACTAGTAAACTTTTATGAGTCTACAACACGTCCAGAATGTTACATTTTTTTAGAAATCTCAGGAGAGCTCTCTTTGTGGTTTTAAGCAGCGTATCTAATTTCAAGTTTTATTTCACCCTTCTTCACTGAGTTTATGGTCTTAGATAAAATATTATTAATTTGGAGAATCAGGTTACTAAGTACTTACCTTGTTAGTCGATATATTTTATATTCTTATACACTTATTATAAAAAAGATACAGAACGAGAAAAAGACAGAAAAGTATATACAATTATGTTACCAAAGAATGAACTGGACTCAGGAAAATTTTGTACAATGATTTCAATGTCTATTTCTGCAGATAACATGTTGATCAATAATTTTATAATAGAATTATTGGTACTGTAAGTGTTCACGACCTAAAATATACTCGTTCGCACTTTGCATCCTTCGCCACTAGTTTAATATTAGCTGTTGATTCATAGGAACGCTCGTGAATGTAGAGTCATCAGAAATAGGTTCAGGTTGCGTCTGATAAAAATATTATGATTCGTAGAGAAATAACAAAAATAACAAACATTTTTTAATTTTTAGTACTACAAGTATCTTTGGACAGAAGGGTAACCATCCTTCGATAAAAGTCTAAAACACTAGGGCTACCAACGATTGTGTTGCTAAGCGAAGCGAAAACTATGAACGCGATTTATTCAGGTAATGTAATGGTAATGTTTACGGTTCAAGATAATTTTATTCCTCATAAGATTAAAAATCACTTACTGAGAAACAACCATACCATCACAGTGAATAATATTATTACAAATTAATTGTACTTAAAGACGTCATTCATGATCATTCATAATTAATCAAGGAAAAATAAAAATAACAATGTAGGCATTTTTATTTTACATTATCTCATTAAAATACTTTTTGACGGCAAGGAATATAAAAAGTACGTTCCTATACTAATTACTCGTATTCTATAATGTATATACGCAATGATTCTTTAAAAATAATAAATTTTGAAGCGCAACTAAAACATAAAATGTCCTTGACTGAAAAAAGATGCACTGAATGAGTAATAGTTTCAATTAAGGTTTTTTTCAATAACTACCATCTACGCAGATGAGTGGCTTCTATAGCCTATTTAACTAGTCTGTACAGTGCACAAGTTTACTTCAAAGCAGATAAAGAACCCGTATAATTGTACCCTCAAGGGATTAAGAGGACTGAATCTAGCTATTTTCTGTTAAGGAAAATTTATGTTTCAATAAACGACAGAATTCTGCAAACAACAGTCCGGTATCTAATTTAAATAATTCACTTAAAAAAAGATAACTCAAGATCACACTTGTATTTTAGATATTCAATAAAATAAATGCTTATATATCAAAATAAAAATTAATTTGGATAACTTGAGTTATTACACTAAATTTTCGGTGCCCGTTGAAAGGTTGACAAAAATTGACACAACTGTTGAATTCCGTAACGATTTTCACCAAATACATAGTTAGACACACCCACTAAGTATATGATATAATCTAAGTATTAAACAACCACACATACATAATATTTAACAAATAAACACTATAAATGATGACTTTACCGACAAATATTGTTTCAGCCATGTCGTTCGTGGTTATTCTTTCGTTGTCGCCTGAACACTAACTACAGATGAATGATTACCTACTGTATTACGAAAAACGATAAAAAAACAAACAAAGACACAAACTACCTCCTACAGTACAGTTTCCAATCATTGCCAAATTCTTTTTTTACTAATGAGCTATAATTGTCACCTAAATACACTCTTGTCAGAACAGAGCAGTCAAAAAACGTTCCCATGGACAAAATTAAATATTCGGGCGTTACACTCTGACAAGCGAAATGTATATTTACCTACTCGTAGTTTATTTCTAGTTCAATGACTCATGTATGTCAGACAGTCATCACAGTGCATAGATTTTCGGTGCTTGAAAAAATCTGTGCAAGAAAAGGCTGTGACATGGGCACAAATGACAAAATCACTTATTAAGATAATGATATCACTAAACTAATTTAAAAGGACTACTGCAGTACTTATAATGATGGTTATTGGTTACAATCCTACGTGTAGATGTAGATACTAGATGAAAGCTGCTTCTACTCAACGGGGTAGGTACCTTTAGTAACTTTCAAAAAGTCGGGATAAATTTGGGAGTTGGCGTTGAGTTGCCCGTCCCAACGACGGGTCGTTTTCGCCCCAGCGGGAGGCCAGAAGCGGTCAAACCGACGATTGGCAAATACCAAGTTCTCCAAAATCGCCTGGACTTGGGTGGGGTCTAATTCTGGCAAGCAGTGCAAAATATTATAAAGCGTTAGTAAGCTCTACACTCATTTATTAAAGTGTAGTCATTGGATCTTTAAAACTGGGATGTGATTGATACTTCATTCAATAATTTCATACGGAGTAACATTATGCAGGGTGATATTTCGTTTAGTCTTATAAGTAACTCCTGGCATCTTGAAAATTCCACAAAAATTGTATAGTTAAATAAAACAAACGAATAGTGAATATGCATGATTGAAGTGCAAATTGAAGTGAATAATTGAATGAAGATGCAAATTGAAGTGAATAATTTTTTTACAGTTGATATCGCTAACGTAAAGACACCTTTAACGTTATTTTTGGTTTAAAAACTGTAAAAACAAAATTATTAATTAATAAAAAGTCGTAAATTTACGAGGGAAATTTAAAATTGTTAAAAAGGAAGTGACGTCTTCGTTCATTAAAGACATGAACAT
>DWJQ01000725.1:0-13016 GCA_018248915.1 Hesperia meskei straton
TGTTCGCTTGACATGTTTATGGCCCTTATTGTTTATTGCTTCCGGTTTAGCGAAGTAGATACGCCAGGGTTGTCACACTATTATATAAATTATTTTTGCAAAGGAAAATGTTACCAAGTTAGGGCCAAAGGACTTGAAGTGTCCATCGCTTTCTATTTAAATGGTGTTGCTTGATGAAAATCTTTACTTATCTCATAATTAACGGTTCTTAAATATTTGTCAATATAGGTATAGCCGGCGAACTTTTGATAATAATGTAATTAATTAACGACACGATATATCGTGATGTTAAAACAGTGCTGACTTTGCGGTAAGCCACGTACCTTGCTCGCCCCGCCCATCAATCTATGCTATCCACAATAAATGGACAGCCTCTGTGAAACACCAGGCAATTCAACACCTCGCTAAACAAAACTGAACCTTACCGCTATCGAAATAGTGCGATCAGAACAGTACAAAAGCGGTAGCCGAGCGGATCTCGAGTCGAAATTGATTGTAGAACTCTTATTGTGCTTAATGAGGAAATTGAAATAGATAGAAAAGCGAATGGACTTCAAAGAAGTTCAATGAAGGGGTACGATTGCGCTTTTTACCAGTCACCGCAAGATATGGGAGCTGGCTTCGTATTTTTCTACTGTAAAAAGTATTATTGAGGCAACGTCTGTTTAGAAGTAGCGAAGTTCTAAGAAAACTTGTGTTTGTTGAACCAATACACACTTTCTTAATAATCAACGTTATTAATCAGTCACACTTCTTATGATCGTCGCACTTATTATTATTATCGTCGTATAGATACTTATTGCACGTCTTTATTTTATTTATCTTTTTGAAAGAGAAAGTATTTTATTCTACAATTTTATGCTCAATCATAGCAGTATAATATAAGAATTTTTCAATTTATTTCTCTATATGATAAATTCGAAAAGTATTGTTAAGGCTACAGATATGGCGACGGCTATGGCTTCTATTGACGTCGCTTCACGCCTAGCTGTGATGTTTGGCGTGCCTGACTGTCGCGAGAGAACAGTTAATATGACTCGTCTTTGGCCTTGGCTTAGGCTTTCGAGCTACTATGGGGGCGATGCGTTGCCAGGCGACGCATTGAAGGCACTCGTTGGGTGGTAGTTTGACGAATTACGTCACGTCCGTTACATTATTTTCATAGTTAAAAGCTGATTTACATCGATACAGTAGCTGGCGCCAGCGTCACTGGATTATCAACGCTAATGTAACGGATACTGGATTCTGGACTGGATTGTAACATTTTTTACACTGGTACACAGCTGATTTCGTGCCGGAATTCTATGCTAGCACTAACTACTGTATCAATGTAAATCAGCCATTACAAATGAGCCCCCTGCTCGTAAATATAATATTATTATCAAAACCAAAGTCCGATGTCTTACCGGCCAAACAAGAAAAAAATAATGATTGGTACTTACTTACTAGGGTACGTTTCAAGAGATAATAGCTAATAAGATTGTCAATATTAGGTAAGTCCTTATGAAGACACGTTTTATGTTGTAAGGGTAGGCAGACTTTATTTTAATATGAATTCTTTATTGATGTTAAACTTTTATTTTATATACGTACTGGCAAGAAATTTTGTAGGTAGTAAAACAAACATTTTTTCGTGGAAGTGCGTGATATGTTTTCCTAAAGATGTGCGCAATTTGTCAGTTTCATCCTCAGAGTCAAAGATAAAAATTAAATAAAAGCGCTATAATTAATACAAATAAACTGTGTGTCATAAAGAACTTTTCGTACGCATGTTTACTAGTAGGTGCGCGTTTACTTTTTTATTATTAATTAGTTTTGTCCCATAGGTTCGCTCGCGTTGATTTTTTTTCAGTCCCGCCTTTTTATCTCTTTAGGAAAGCAATTTCCAAAACTGCTCCCCTGCACTCCCCCAAGGAACATAAATGTGCCTAGTTTAAGCTCAGTAAGGAAAAGGTGCTTTCTAAGTGGGGCCTGTATGCGGAATACCTAAGTATGTACCTTCAATTAAAACATTAATCTATGACATGAACATCCTTATTATCAATTACACCTGAATCTACACACATCGTTGATCTAAATTTTGAAATACCAACACAACATACTTACTATGAATTCATTAGTAGGTATAATATAACCTTTGCCGCTGAAATATTGCAGCGTGTTTATTTTAAGTTAAATTAAATGCACACATAACTCCGAAACTCATTGGCGAATGCAGTAAGAGGCAGGAATATGAAACATTTAGAACTTTTCACCACTCCACAAACTAAGTAGGCACTAGTGATGTGCCTGGCAAGGGACGACGCAAACAGGTAATAAATAGAATTAAACTTTGTTCATAACATGTTTATACATATTTTTTTTTAAAACTTCAACAATGACAACTCATAAAATGAGAACTTCTTTAATGTGATCGAAGTAACTTTAATACACATTATCACAGAAAACTCAAAAATATTCGTTAGATCTCTATCAAATTAAATGACACCACCAGACAGGCACTAGCTTACATTATATACCTATAAAAATATCAATTGAAATCGCCACATCCGCTAAAACCTTAAAACTTAAAAAATATAGTCTACCTATAGGTATATTAAAATACCCTCCTGTTTTAAAGTCCGTTAAAACTATTCAAATTGATTTGGTGTGGTCAAAGTAAAGAAAATACAGAACTAGTAGAATAAGAACTACTAAGAAACTTCTATCCTGAAATTTTGCTACACAAATTAGTTATTTATTTTTTGATTGACGCTATCCAAAAATTGACGGACCTATTAAATATATATTTTTTTATATTTATTTATTTATTTGAAAACTAACTACTGCTTATCTCTTTTTAAATACCGAGGTATCACAGAAACGTCTTTTTTGATTTATACGAGGAATTATCAAGGACTACGATATTTTTTGTTTTAATCGGAAACAAGTAAAAACATATCAAGGTCAATTAAAGAGTCCCGCCGGAAACCCCTATTGGGTGTTGATAGTAAGACATAAGTTTTTCAATGCGTAACGACTGAAATTCAGAAGATTGAAGATGCACCTCTACCACAGTTATTAGACTGTGCCTATAGGTACATAAATCCCGTCTTGTGATGTTTGAGGTATCATTAAACCATTATTTTAGTAAAATCGATAAATTCCACTGAAAGTACAACGCAGGACAGTTAGTACAAAATAAGGACTCAGCGGTACATCACTAGCAGGAACATATTTCAGAGTGCTAATGTGTAATATGAAACATCTCCCAAAGCGAGATCCCCATTCAGATATAACTTGTGCACTTCAAACTCGCTCCGGTTTAGCTAAAGCGGTTTGCGCAACTTATTCTGTATACACTAACTACTAATAAACTTATATGTTGGATTTTTTGGTGAATACAGTCCTTGGCCGTATTGGGGTGACCTAATGTATCACTACAATACCTATATAAAACAAAGTCGCCTTCCGTCTCGTCTCTCTGTGCTTTTTTAAGTCTTCTTCTTCTAAAAAAACAACAAATTTTGATGCGGTTTTCACCATGAGGTAGAGTATTTCTCAAGGAAGGTCTATATGTATAGTTTATTTGTATCCTTATGTAATAAGCTATGTAGATTCCCTATTTAACGCTCAGCGAAGCGAGGGAGGGTTATTAGTTCGTAATAAACCTATGCCGGATTGTCAAGGCCCCGCTTACTGGTAGGTTCGAATTCCGGCTGGTGGTTAGCTTCCATACTCGTTTGAGTCAGCATCCATACTTGTCATATCGGACTGAGAGCTTAAGAAGTACGGTCTTCCTGTCCACTCCATATCGGTCATGTCTTTATTGTTTCTGATGTTCAAGGTCAACTGAGAACATTTACTTTTTACGTTTACCACCAGCTTGCTCGTCTATGTGTGTCCGCAACTTTACAAAAATATGGTACATTAATAATTTATATTAAAATAAGGCATACCTATCCCAACACTGAACATGGCAGACATTGTATACCGTTCACTGGTCCTGGGGTAATACTCAAAGAATAATAAAAGAAAAGGTAATGCCAGTGAGACGTGCCAAGTGGACTCGAAAGCGCATAGCGAATGATTTTATATTATTTTCAAAGGTTTTCGCATCTCAAGATAAGGCACGGCACAGATGGAAGAGTTAGGAGGTAGTTTATTTGAAGAAGGCAGGAGAGAGGCTTATCAAGTGAATATTAAAAAAGGTAAATAAATTTTCAGCACATTTTAATAGGGCAAATATTTTTTGCGCTAGGATTAGCATAAATGCATTTATTTTATTCATGCCCTAACTCAGTGGTGCTCAACCTTTTTTATAGAGGCCACAAACTTATTTCAGCCCAACCATTCCGGGCCGCATGCAAAAATATGTAGGTCTAAATACATAAAACATAAAATTATTTTTTTATTATTTCTTTTAAATGGACATTATTAATTCTTCATCAAAGAACCTTTACGTCATAAACATCCCAACGATAACGACAAGATATGACAATGTATCGTCGTTCCTTGTACATACGTACCTACTGCGATTTGCGAAGGATTAGATTAACCTGCCTACTTTGTTAGTCCATGTATAATGTGGTAGTTTTCAAGAATAGAGTGAATTATTTTTAATATGCGTTCAACATCGTAATTTACAATCAGGTGGGATTGTTGTTAAGTATTATGTTATCTAACATAAATAATTGTTTTTTACAAAAAAAACTGACTTCAATATCGACAAGCATAGATAATTCAAAAAATACTCCCCAGATGGCGCTCAATTCGACCCATTCAGGTGTAAAGTTCTCGTCACTACAAACTGCTGTAAATCGTCGAGGAGTTCCCTCAACTGTCTTTTGGCTTCATCAGATCGATTCCAGACCTTCATAAAATTGTAGTGCTTAAATATACCTAGGTAAATGTTGACAAACACCCTAGTCTCCCCTACAACTTTCGAAAGTTCCCCTTGATTTCTCTGAGATCTTGATGTTCTTATCACGAGACCACCCTTGAAATATCTACTTTCCAACAAAAAAAAATTGTATAAAAATCAAAAATATACATATACGGTCGAATTGAGAACCTCCTTCTATTTTGAAATTGTTAAAAAAGAAAGAATCTTGCTAGACTTGGAATGATGCTTTGTTTTGTTTTGCTTTGCGTGTTGGTTTTTTAAGAAATGCATAATTCCATGAAAATTTGACACCTGACCACCAAATTTTTCTTGTTCTTCATACAATCGTTCTTCCTCGTGTCTATCTGGATAGATGATGGATCAGTCCGGCGCGGCGTATGTTTCGTGAGCAAACCTCGACTTAATGCAGATAGGATCAGGCATTACAGTCCTTACGTTCAAAACGCGATAGACCCTGTCGTATTAATGGAAAAAGCGCGTTGCGCCTTTTATAAAATCTCTAATTACTGTTTTAATCCCATTGAAGGACTGGAAACATACAAAGAGAATGCAGGTTCTCTTCGCACTGGGTATATTTTGCGTGTTTTAGAGATCCGCGGTACAAAAAATAAAACTGTATCTCATGAATGCATGTTCTTGGAATTTAGGGAAAACTTTTTGATGAATTTGGTAACATAATGGAGCCATAAGAATAATTTTTAGAAGTTTTGTTCGTGTTCGTTTCCGCTACTCTCTGAAACGGCAAACACCCATCTATTGTTGTTACTAATATAATTACTAAGCTATTTACACATAATTATGATTATTACTAGCACGAAAACATGCCATTAATGGGCACCTAGCGATTTATGGTTGAGTTCAATTTAGCTTGTAAGCATTTACTTAGGATATTTAAATACTCTTTGTTAATCAACAATTAATTTTAATTATACTTTTTAACAACGGTAGGGTGTTTCTGCATGTTTATTTGCTATCCTATCCTAAATCGGGAAAAAGTTCACGTGCTTTATAATATCGTATCTACCTACTGAACTCGGTAGTCGCACACAACTCGCGCTTGACGTGTTATAAAGCCCAGGGCCACCCTGTTTATGTTGAGTTTATCTCCCCTCCGAGTTGTTGACTTTTTGTTCGCGTCTCCTTTAGGGTTTATGCAACCCAGTTACAAAGATACTGCATACTGTACTCTGCGACCCTCCCTAGCATGCTCTGCCTTGCGGCTATTGAATAATATTATTGCATTTTATTTCTCATTCTGTATTCTTTACTGTTTTATTTCACGTACTGGCATTAAAGTAAAAACAGCTGTAGGTACAGAAAATCAGTTTTTACGTAAGTAGCTGACACGTGCAGCTGAGACACGTAATGATAAGTGGATATTGACCATGGACATCAGTTAGGCTTAGTTAGAGTATCATAAATGCGCCAGTTACAAGTCTATGGAAAAATAATTTTCAGAAATGAAGTTTATAATATTAGTATAGTATAAACTATTTAGTTTTATTGGTAATATTTTCGTGAAATCTTTTAAGCAGGCACAATTTATGGTCTCTTCATGGTCCGTCGGAAAGGGATTGGCGTCAGTTAAGGCTGTCCCAATATGGCCAAAAGACCTATAAAGCGCCTTGTAACCCAAAAATGTTTTTCTTAATTGTAAATAAAGCAATGTACGTCCAAATGCGACTAAGCCCAATATAGATACCTACCTATTGGATGATAAAACCTAATGGAATTTTTGACATTGGAAATCCGGTTCAGACTCGGGTGGTAAATGGTTCCGACAAGTTCCATAATGTAGAAAATGTGTAGATTCTTGTTGAAGTTTCAAAAAACAGAATTTAAAATAAGTCTCTGTTATATTAACCATGTAAAGACTTGTTTATAAATTTAAATATTTTAGGTTCAGTGCATAACGTTAACTTTGAGAACATTCAAACACTTTGAGTACATACACATTACTTTTAGTACATAATGAATGTTACTTTATTTATAAGATCTTTTCTAATAATTATGCAAATAAAACTCTTAAAAAATGTGTTTTGTAAGCTTGACGAGATGAAATCCTATAAACATGTTATTTTATTAAAATCCCGAAATAAGGTTATTTAGTCACTTGACCAGGACGACACTTACCTATTGTTTCACAAACTTCATATATTTGAAGTGTACCCCCAAAGGTTTTGTTTCGACCTATTATTTAGAGAACCCTAACTCCGCGGTAGTATCACCGCAAACAATTCCAACAATTATCGGATCAATCAAACTACCCGATTTGAATAATGTCTCAAAAGAATTCGACGAGCGAACGAAAAAGCTGGCAGTGAAATATCGAGTCTTGGATGATAGAAATCAATTCAGTTTTTTGAGAATGTACCTGTCTTTCTGACGGGGAGCGAGCGTGCTTTGAATCGCAACTCGTGAATTGCGATGCGAGTCGCGTCCTCGATTTCTCTGACGAGAGCTAAGCCAGTTGATTCGAACGATTTGTCTTCTAATGTAACAGGTTGTTCGGTTTAATAAGATCGGAGGTCTAAGTTCGGATAAATTTGGAACTTCGGATGGACTAGTTCGCTGCCAATTTTACGTGAATCGTGCTCTTTTATCCTTTTGGACTTTTTGATACATTCGATCTTGCGTTGACGTTTGGTTTTGCTGTTTTTTGTCATGTTAACTGACTGTCTGTTGAGGCCATTTTGTCAGGCTCAGAGCATCAAATAGCTATTCAGCTTTGCAATGCCTTGGAGCACATATAAAATCAAATTACAAAATTCAAAAATACAGTCGTTTCTGCTTTTTTAATGCCGTAAATTTTGACTCGCGGTTAACAGGTGTTTAAAAACCAACATAATTATGAAATTATGGCTAGCTGAGACCAATAAAATCGCTAGGTCGGAATTCCTTGGTACGATAAGAGATAGTAGGGTGTACATATTATAGGTATAACTAAATACCCATTTAAGTACCCCTCTCAAATGCAGTCAGCCAGTGCTGTCAATACGACAAAAGAGGAAGCGCCACCGCGCCGCCAATACGTCGCCAGCTTTTAACGAGAATCGTTTGCGTCGATTTTAGAGATAAGGTATATGCTTCAGTGATGGACATATTTCTATCATTTTTATTTTATTTTTAAAACCTAAAAGGAGCGTTAACACGCGGTAGAAAAGAATCTGTGATAAGAGTATTCAACTCAACTTAATTCATTACAAAATTGCATTACTAAAATCGGCACTGTAACTACTTGTTTGTTAGTAAAGCAGAAACGGTACTGTAGTTAATGCGTTTTCGTAGTAAATCTTGTGATTTTTGACACTGCTATATTTTAGTGTACTTATAATATTACGGATTATTAATTTTACAACACAATGTATTATAAGATATCCTGAGGTAGTTTTATTTTAATATTTTTTTTTGTACAAGTCCGTTACTGGTGTTTTCGAGAATTGCTTATTGTATTTAATTTCTCATAACGATATCTTTGTTTCTGTGCAACAAATATTTTTAATACACAACGAACATCCGAAATCCGAATTAAGTCGTCCTTCATCAAATTATGTTCGACTTAAGCTAAGACTCGCTTCAGTCGTAAATAAGAAAAATTGAACACGCAAAATTCGCGTAAAAGTGACTAAACAATGTGGGATATTAACCCGTCAGCGGTCTCATACATTCTCATTACGTTCATCGCCGGGGGGCCATGCCGACTGAAAAATTGGGAATAAGTCGAGACTCTTTTTGTATTTCTCAATGATGCTTACTGTCTATTTTCGATCGACTTTTTTTACCTACAACACATTTGTAAAGCTTATTGACGTCCAACGATGGTGACTTTTGTCATTAGATGGCTTTTCTGCTGGTTTGTTGGCTGTTCATAAAAATAAATATTCTGCGTTCAACGACATAATTCAATTAGTACGCACATCTACTATAACATACTTTCTTGTTATTTACTACTTTTGCAATAACACTGACATTAAGCATCCCCCAAACGCTAGCATCATGGTAACCCTGAACATAAAGCAGCTCTGGTAAAACGCGGACACGAAAATACATAATTCACACCCCGAAATAGATTACAATCATCTTTATTGCCGCCTTAAGGGCGTTGAAGCTTTTATTGTATTCGAAAAACAATAAGGGTCGCGTGTTACTGGTAAGTGACGCGTCTGTTCTCACCGCGTTACGGCCACGTTTAATGTCTTTATGTAACATACACACGTTGTTGATGTCCTAGTCATATCTATCACAATATATCATAACACATACGTAGCTAATACGTTTGGACGTGGTTTATACCTATTAAAAATAGTGAGGGTAATACAATAGTGTTTAGATTTTCTAATAGATTTTTAGTTTTTTGTGTATTTGTCTGTTTGTCATAGATTCGGTAATTTCAGCTGCTCAATCAGTTTTCACCTGTAATGAAGTTTAGAAAACATTTCTGTTTGATTTTAGAAGTTAATAAATGAAAAAGAGACAGGTAGGTGGGTACCTACGTGTAATTGAAGATTTCGTCCTCAATATTTTTTTAAGTGCGTGTTTGATTGATTTATCTAGATTTAACTTTGTTTACGCTAGATTTTATAAACCAAAGCGATGACAGTTAATAAATAAAATAAGTCAATACTAGCTAATATAATAAATGCAAAAGTCTGCCTGTGACGCTTTCATGGCTAAACCACCGCCCCGATTTGGATGAAATTCGGAATAAAAATAGTTGAAGACCCAGGGTAACACATAGGCTTAAGGGTAACACATAGGCTAAAGGCCTTAAATAGGGGACGAAAGTTTGTATGAAAAATGTAAAGGGCTTGACTGATTTCGATGTATTTCTCGGGAAGATATTTTATGACGCAAGATCACACACTGGCTGTTTATTTTTTCAAAAACCAACTTCTTACGAGCTAAAATAGATGACGAAAACGAAAAAATTAATTCCAAGAGGGCGAAGCCGCGGGTAGATAGCTAGTAGATAATAAATCTGTATTTAATACCAACTTATTTTTACAACCAATTTATTTTAGCTACTTTTGTTTAAGTTTCAATAGCCTAAAGCACTTTTTTAATCTTATAACAAAAGCTAAAAAACCGTGGCCATCCACAGTGAATATTCTGTCATTAACAAGACTTTCTGCTTGTTTTGAGATACATCTGTTGTTTTTCGATTAAGTGTCCTTGCTATGAGAAAATAACCTTAAGGTATGGACGGTTATATCATGTGAATGTTAAAGTTAATGCATACATCGCATGTTTTGCTCGACACTAAGTTACGTAACCTGTTTGATAGGCAGCAATGTATACGTAAAATTATTTAATATCAAATTTCAGAAGCTATACCCCTGATTTAAGTTTTCATAACTTTTACGTTGAACTTGTCGTGTATTTGAAAGTTTTAATACGCAAAGAATGGACAAAAAACAATGGAGAGGTCCAAGAAAATGTTGGGGTAGTATGAAAGTGGCTTTTGTTTTCTTACGGGCGTTTGTAAAGCAAATATGTTGTTGTTATTAAAGTTGGACCTGAAAAAAATTGTTATTATTAGTTGTTATTGTTGTGTTTGAAAGTTTATATTTTAGGAGATTCAACATTAATATAACTTTGTAGGTTTATAATAATATCTAACAAATACCCTCTCACTTCACCGAGGGTTGTAGTTTAATGTGCATGGGTTCCATACATTTGAGTCCTCACCAAAGTCTCACGTCGTGGTGTGCTCCGTTGGACAATGACTGAACTTTTGGTCCAGGTCCTCCTGGAGTCGCTGGATTGAGGCACAGATCGTTAACTAGTACATGTGTAAAAAAACTTCATACGAATCCCAGGGCACACACTTCTGACTTTTTGGAGTTACGTGCGTTTTAAGCATTTAATTGTCACTCGCTGTAACAGCGAAGGAAAACATCGTGAGAAGAATCAGACTATGGCCTTAACTTTCTCATTCTGAGAGGAGACTCGTACCCAGCAGTAAGACAGTTATGGATTGTGATGATGAATGTCTCATGACGTGACATTTATCAGAAGTTGGTAAGTTTCCTGTGTCGACTATTTGCAAAAAATTAAAAATAAACAACTATTGCTGCTCATGCGTATCTCGGATTCCCAGTGCAGCTGCGGGTGTTATAGACAACACACAAGATAATATCACATACAACCGAAAAAAGAAAGTTCAATTAATCATTGAAATTTCCATCTCGCTGGAAATCGAACTAAGGACTCTTGAGATGTCGGTACGGTATGGTAACTATTGTGCCGTACTGTCAGAAAAAAAAGTAGGTAATGTAATGTAAATGCTCTTGAAATTGGAACAATAAAATTTAGAAACAACCAAATCACATTGCAACAAATACCAAAATTACTTAACAAAATGCGTTAATCCTTTCCGTTTAATGTAAATTGTAAAAGGAAGGGATTGAATCACAATCGGCGAAAGTAGGCGTCATATCCGGCCGCTACCACACGTCGGGGTCGCCGGAAAAAAGTGCAAAAACGCGTCAAAACGGGACCTGGCCGCAGGAAGTGGTCAGTGTCGACCGTGGAATTTATTTGCGGACCGTATCAGTGTGAAGTATTATATTACGAGGAAGTTTCGGCTGTTAAGATAAGGGTGTCGTTTCCATATCCGTTTGGTGCAATGTTATGCTGACTGTACTTTTGATATTAGAGTGTATGTGATGGTTATGGTAACTATCCTAGGTATACTTGCAATATAGAATACGATAACCAAGTTTAACTACTCGTAATAAAATACTATCTATACATATAGCTCTCATATACATAAATAATCAATAATTTCCTGTGATTCTCTAGATTTCCGTTTCAGACAAGAGCAGATTTACAATTTTAAAAATGAATACAAACTGAAAATTTTAAATTCTTCCCTATGAAAAAGTAAATAAGAGAGTGTGATGTTATCAATATGTATATTGATTAAACAACAGCTAGAAAGTATCCTAACGAATACGAGTAAGAAACCGCACTCTTTAAAAGCACTATAATTTCAGTTAATTTCAAAGTTACTTCAAGCAACTGAGTAGTTACTTAACTTGGAAAAATTACAACCTGACGAACTAAACGGAAACTGAAAATTAACCCAATAGGGTTATTATAGCTTATACAGCTATTCTTTCTAAACTTAATAGCTCCCTGGTACCGCAAATAATGTACAAAATTTTCTGTAAACTACAACAGGTGGGTCGTAAAGCATTACATCGCAAAGTTCGCCTCGTAATAGACTATTAATGAGCAAGATTATTATCCCTTTGGGGCCAGTACGCTGCAGCGCCGCCGGCGACCTTTGGAAATGTCAATCGAGGGAGCTAGCTTAGGATCATTTTGGAAAATGAGGATTATAAAACATATCCTTAAATTAATCTATATTATCTACATAAATATTATGAAATATAATAAATGTGCACTATAATAAATGATTTCCAAGAAATTGTGTACAAGTAAGTTATTAGAAGGCAGCCTTATTACTTACCAGTTTTGTGAAAGATAAGATCAATTTGTAAGTTTTTGAGTATACTAGCAATCGAGGGAATGGATTAAAAGCATTGGGTGTAAGTTTGAATGTTACGAATTCTTTCGAACGAGTGTAGCAAAAGTCACTAATGTCTAAGATGTATTTCTATGGAATGCCCGAGAAATTGTGCGAACATGTATATAGGTTGACATCTGGTCAATTTTTATCAATCATACGTCAGTCAGTTTGTCTATATTTTCATGGACTTATTATACATATATTTTAATAGTACTACAAACAAAGACAAAGAAGAGTACCTACATCTACTATTAAGTAAGAGTTTCATCTACATCACTCATACAAGAAAAGGAGCAACTTAGGCTAATGACATGGAAAAAAGAGAATGATACTGTGCTCTGTCTTCAAAAGAGAAATAGGTATTCCTCGTGGTCCTAATCCTAATAGGACAAATTAGTTGAACCACGAGGGAACAATGAGTTTTTTTCTGTGACGGCAATAAACTTTGTCGAACAAATTTATAAACGTACCTTCTCGTGCTGTCTCTATACTCTGTTCACTTTCGATACGGAATTCCTTTCAATTGCAACCCACGCAAATGCCAGCTTTCCGTCCCTGTCATTAAGGTTCATTATAAATGGACGGCGAGAATTT
>DWJQ01000726.1:0-13005 GCA_018248915.1 Hesperia meskei straton
CATAATTTGTTAAAATTTATAGAGATTTTTGAAGGGACTGGTTACCCGAAGCGAAGCGAGGGCGGGTTTACTAGTAAACACTATGAGCGTTAAATCGCCTATATTTAGACCAAGGTTTATCCACACTGCATCTGCTGGAACGTGTTCACTTTCATTGATTTACATGCTCAGCTGAATATACAATCTTTATGCATAAATGCGGAGTTTTTATGCACCTGTCCTAGCTCATTGGGCCTTGTCTGTTTTTCTGAGATCATGTAGTGTTTTTATTTACTTCGTTATTATGCAAAATCTATTTTAGAAATGAATTTACTTTTAAATTCAATTAGGAGTTTTAACTTTTAAAAATATAAATAAATAAATTAATAAAATTAATAATAATATCTGGCATGCAGAAATAAGACCTGGCATAATATTATTGTGAAAGTTTGAAATATGAAATTTCGATTTAATATAGGTACTCACGGACAAAAAGAATGATAAGAAAACAACAAGATCAAAAGTATTTGATTGATTTATAAAATATTTGATATGGCTATTAAAATCCTAATTTGAATAGTCCAACGAAATAATATTTAGTTGTAAAAAATAGTATTTGTTTTTTAAATTCAGAAAGACTGCTTCTTAGATGCAAAATGCATAATGTCACTATTAGTGTGAACAGCATACGATAATGGCTTGTAACGCATGAAACCCCTATCACATGATAATAGGATGCACTCACGATCGGAATAACAAGACTGACAATGAAGAAAACCGGAAAATGAAAAAGAAATGTCCGTTTATCACTCGGAGGGGTGGTCAGGAAACGATCCATTGTGTTACACTGGTAGACAATAAGGTAATTAAATAAGTGTATCCTAGTAACTAACTGGTGCAGGTTAGTGTGTGGGTGCCGTGTGTGCATATAGCTCGGGAGGTGTGACCGTGTGCGTTTATAAATAGGTAAGTGGTGATGGTCGCGGCTCGTCTTCGCGCAGCCTCAACCTTGGATATGGACAGATTCATGCTGGAGTTCTTCGTAAAATAAATAATAAAAAGTGCAAGTGTAGTTCAATCATATGGTGCTGTTCAAGAAGTTTTTTGACGAGTAAACGCCATGGCGAAAGCCCTGGTTTTATTAGTGAGTTTTTTATGTAGATTAATTTGTTGTAGTATTTTTTGTTTATATAAAATATTTTTATTTATTTAAAATAAGTTAATTAATATAATTTTAAATTAATACAGAAAATAATATTTCGTTTATATACATTACAGATAAATGATTCTAAAGAAATTTCTTAACTTTGTTAATTTTTATAGAATAAGTAGATTCTTTTTGAATTCCTTAAGTGACAATAGTTATTAATTTATAATTGTTTGGTTCTTCAGGTCCTCTTGGGATACGTAGAGGTGTTGAACTGTCAAAAACCGCTGATAGTTGACGATGACTTTGAACGACATACGACTGAAAATGTGAGTGTTAGTAGTTGATGTTTCTATTTATAAGGCCCGAGGCCTTAAGTTGCTTAGAAGCTACAACTTCCTCAAAGTAAGTACGTCGTGAAAATTCAGTTCGGAAAAAAAATTACGAATGAATGAGTCTTTGTAGTTCTAATCACGCGAAGAGTAGAGTAGATGCAAAGTCTTTGGCAAATTCGGTGTCTTGAATATTAGTAATATTTTTATAATATTCAACCATGTTATTTCAAGTGTCAAACAATTTTTGTTCATTCTGAATAGATTACTATAATATTGAAATATAAAAATATGTTGCTTTTGAAACAATTAAGTTTTTTGCAGCAGTATCAATCTATCGTCATTGTAGTAAGATTTGGGCAATAATATTAATATCTGTTTTATTTCAACTAAATTCAAAATGAAAAGTTTAATGGAAAAGAATCCTGAAGAAAAGCTGTGCCTAAAGTGTGCTATTGTAGTAGTTTTCTGTTCCATTTGTAATAATTATTATCAATCATAATATCATATCAAACATTTGACAAAAATTAAAAATAAATTGTCACATTTCCACTTTAAATATAAATCAATCTAAATATAACTTTTCAACTTTGATTTTTGCTTCATTACCTATGTATTTTCATGTAACCCGCAACACAAAAAATCATAATTTGGTGCTGTCGATTATTCTGCACATAAAATAGAAATTTTCCTACCTGTCCTATTTATAGATTGCAGTTTAAAATAGTTTCTCCATTCAGTTAATAATCGCGATGCGTCTGACAGATATTGATGGCTGAGTTATTAACCAAACGCTTTGATGACTTAACGACGTCGACTTATCGTCAGCATACTTTCGCGATCACACGCTAACGCATTCTTGTATGAAGATTTAATTGGACTACTTTAGCTCGTATTCGTACTTTTTTTGGCACTGATACATTGTAGTGTAGCTAATTTTAATTTATACACAGGCATTCTAGCACTTATTGATTATGAGGTAAAATCGCTACATTAAAATGAGAATAAATAAATCCTTTGTGTATTTTATTCTATTTTTGGCATAATTTATTTTCCACTTAAAGACATCTATTTTATTTATTGCATTTTACTCAGACGCAAAGTAACTTAGCCGTGCTAACGATTTTTACAATTAGGTCGAAATATCAGCGTACAGTGTACACGTCGTAAATATATCTCTTATCATAGTAAATTAATTGATTACAAACGCGAGTAATTTATACGCACGAGTAACCATTTGCTCTATATTTTAAGTTTGACCAAACCCACGTATGCCTCGACACACAAATACTTATTGAAAGTGAACTGAATGTCGAAACGGTACCAGTATCAGTTGTTCACCCACTTTTCTCCGGCCAACTAGCAAAGTAGGTATCGCTTAAACTCGTATGGTAGCTGAACGACTTTTTTATCGACCCAATGACATAAGTGTTACGGATCAATCGGAACTTTCAATATAATGGTAATGTTATTTGTTATTGCAATATTTTTAATTGTGTAATTAATGTCACATCAATATACCTTTTATCATCGCATTAACGGGGCGTATTATTAAAGAAAGGAAAATACGTCAATCAATTTAGTTTCATGTCAAAACAGAATGCGTTCGTGTTGACAGTTATTAGATTTAATTGCGCGTAGCGAGTATAGCGACGATGCAACGATTCCGTCAATATAAAGTGAATGTAAATGGAAACAAACGAAAGTGAAAGATCCGTCACTGACATTGAACGATGCGCGCGCAGCTCGCTCATCTTGAACTTGAGATGATCGCCGCGAGCAAGTGACATTTACTGTTTGTTTACAAACACTAACCAGTTACCATATTTGAATCGGACCATTTATTTTTAGAAACAAATTCAAATTAGGAAGCTAATTAAATAATCCTTCAATGGTTCGTTGGCCTTCTACATTGCATAATAACATGTTGACATTAATTAATTATATTATTAAACATAAATAATTATTATGTTTTTCGAAGCAAGTATTTATCTTGTAGACTTTATAATGATAATTAATTTTCATTACTTGGATTTATTTTCGTTTTAATTCATAATTGTGATAACTGTTATTATAAATGCCGAATGAAGTTAAGAATGTGGAGAAGAAATATTTTTTGACTCACTTAGTTCTCATCTATCTGCATGTATTCAGTTTTGTCTTATTTGATACATCAGATATAACTTTATTATCATTTGAGCTAATGCTTGCGCTTCTTTAACATACGTAATAGTAGTTATTTTTTAAAAAGGTTTAAGAGTAAGCTATAAATAGGGTTTAAAAATGGCAAAGAAAAATTAAGACACATTGATTTAAATATTACACACTAAATCTGACAAATAAATATAAATCACGCAAAATTATATAAAACTTTCGCGTACACCTACAATCAGATCTGAGAATATACGAATTTTAAATAATACTAGTTAAATAATCAAAGCAAAATACGTATTCACAAGGCGAAATAAAGTCGAAAGCGTTGAAAACGTAACAACTATTAGTTTGACTGACAAACTGACATCTGTAGTGTACCGACTCTCACGTCTATTTATTATTCAAAGCACATTCCAACTTTATGGAAACGATTAAAACGACTCATTGACTATTCAGAATACTAATTGTAATCGCAAGCATGCAATGAATTGTCATAATGAGTAAAATACCGAATTAATGCACGCAAGCTATCGCTTCACACATTGCCGCTGACTTTTTATAAAAACATGAGTGTAATTACGGGAGACATAAAAAAATTGCCGGTTAATTAATGGAAGCATTTATTTATTATCTTCAGGGAAAACCAAGATATTCATACGGATACGGAGTTTCCGATGCCAGCACTGGAGATATCAAGAATGTATGGGAAGAGAAGGAAGGTGACACTGTAAAAGGTATAATATTAAAAACATTTTAAATCTTTAAACTTTTAATTTATTTCTGAATTTGATTCCATTATTTCATATACAATTTTATGTTCTAGGCCATTACAGTGTTTTAGAACCTGATGGGTCTATGAGAACTGTAGAGTACTCCACTGGACCTAATACAGAATTCTCAGCAGTTGTTAACAGTGACGGTGCGCAGCCACATTTAGTTATGGAAGAAAAAGCCCATAGAGATCAAGAGAGATTCTACGATTTTTCGGATGACGGTGACATGGAGCCCTATTCGACGAACGATAAAAAAAGAAAAAAACACCCTTTCGACTCATTATTTAAAGACTATTCAGCAAAAAAACGGACAAAATATCCTGTTGATCTAGAACCGAGTGAGTATACGCACAGCATATCGATAAAGCATCCACGAGATGACTACGATCCTACTGGAGAAGCACAAAGTCACCAGGGTTACAGTAGCGATCCGAATTGCAAGACAAAACATAAAAAAGAAAATCACAACCTTTTCGGCGATTTAGCTGACTTCGATTTTCGTAAACAAAAATACCCACCGTATGATTCCGACACATATAGGGAAACCTTTAACAAATATTTTGATCCTTCAATTATTGATATAGCAAAACATATACAAATGTATAAATACAATGAACAATATAACAGGCCTCCGAAACAAGATGAGTTAGCTGCGTTACCAACATCAGTTAAGTACAGTTACCCTGTACCACCAGATGTCCCTCCTGATAGTATTTACCCTGAAGACATGCCTTTACGACCAAAGAAGAAAACCCGACCTCATAAAAAACCCGGACCTTATCCACCTGAAGATCTTGATGATTATATCTTAGTACCGAAGAAGAAATATAAAAAACCACCTAGGCCGGTGGAGCCATTTGATTATCAGCAAGATGATCATCCATATGATGATGAATATGAGCCTCCTAGTGGATTTGATGATGTTTATGATGATGACCGTAACCACAAACCGCCAAGAGGAGAGAGGCCGAAGGAAGTCGTACGAAAAATTGTTAAAAAACGAAAACCTATTGTAAATCTGTTAGATATATTTGATATATAATTTATAAATACAAATTAGTGTAGGTAATGTACAGCCTCACGTAGTAAAAGTACTGTCGTTATTGTACAGATTAGTGACTAAGAAACAACATAATCACAGCTATTTCCATAGCAACAGTACTATGGTTAGTTTGATTGTTGTTTTGAATGTGCTTCTGTGGTAAGCCAGTACAGAATGTTCCGTAATATTATTATTCAAATGTCCCCTATACCAAAGTAAAATTATTATGATATAATGTATTATAGGTAAGGGTTAATAAAATATTACGAGTATAATTGTTTTTCATATTTACTTTTCTTTAAAAGTAATGTTTCTAAGTAAAACAGACGTCCGGTTACGCCAAATATCTTAGGTAGGTATTAATCTTGAATCGTAAATGTTTGTGATGTTTCACTGTCAAGCGTGATGTCTATTTTTACAATTTTTCTTATCTATTTGTGAACAGACAGCCGGTCTTTCATTTGCTATCGCTCTTTCTGCATTGCGTGGCGGATAAATCTGTGGGCCTCAAAGTCATACTCAGGTTTGGACTTGGGAGAACTAATGTCTCCTGGTGGTTGGGTGGATCCAGTTGTTTTGGATAATAGTATTCATGGCATTATATAATAAATTAGAAAATATAGCAGTTATCATTAAAGTGTAACTAAGTTTTGCCGCTCATGAGAAAATCTCGATCACAATTAAGGTGTTGCTAGCTAGAGAAAATCAGAAAAAAAATTCAACTGGTATGTAATTCTGGAACCAAATCATGTTAAACATATTTTCAAGTAAAGTATAATAAGACATGACCATCATGGAAAACCCTTGCTAGGATTCTTAGCGGTGTAGTGCTGGAGGGGACTCGTACCACGGGAAGGAGCGGTTTGGTTGGATCTAATCCATAAAACCACACTATGAAACTAAGTAGATATGCATTCCTTAACACATTGTAAACCAAACTCAAAAAACAACAAAGCATTAAGAAATATTTAAATAGGTTATTTAAGACCTTTGAAGAATACGTAAGAACTCATAAAATCGTAATAATGTCTTGGTTGAATAAGATAAATGCAATAATACTTCATTAAACTGCGTAACGTGGAAACAGCAAGTACTGTTATTTAACATTGTAACGTAAACAGCCGATGACTGGGTTGATGGTAAATTGTCATTAGTTGTTCATGAGTATTCGTGATGACAGTCAACATCATAGGTTTTAATGATTTATGTAAGAGCAATTAATCATAGTTATATTTTATCTTAAGCGGTATACAAACATGTGATGCGAACTTCAATTGCGAACTGATTAAAAAAATGTACGATATCTATACTGAATTAATATATACGGGGATTCAAATCAATAGATGCAAATGACACAAACAAGTCATATTTCTAAATTAATTAGTCATATAGTTTAAGTGACCAAGCCACCTGCTTATCGGAATTACACAACGCACAATGATAGTGAAAGTACTTCACTGGAGCAAGCGGGAGTGTCGGCCGATTACCTCACAAGGACGTGCAGGCGATTTTTATAACTGTATTTCAATTAATTATTATCGATTTGAGCAGTTTCAGTGTACTACAATTTAATCTCAGTATGCGATCGTATAACGAAATCTTATCACGTTCGGAATTGGAAAGTTAAAATTCATATGTAACAAAGGCTTTCGGGTTGTTGCTTTTTTCTGATTACCATACAAATATACTGTATATTTTAAATAAACTCTGGCTGTCCACACAGTAAAAATATCAGACAGGAGGAGAAGGAAAATTTTAAAAATTACGTATTTATTACATACACACACGTACAAAATTTAAACGTATAAAGCAATATATTGCTTTTGTGTGTCAGCCTAATCTATTAAATTCCATAAGTTTATAATTTATCCTTCTAAAATTGCAAATCCAGTTTTTTTTCCATAATGTTTCACCATCATCAACTAAACAACGCAACGCAACCCATAACTATCCCACTGTTCGGTACAGATCTTCTCACACCACGACGGTTACGAACCACAATCCACAACGCTTGCCAAATGCAGATTGGCGGACTTCACTGTCCTTTAAGAATAAATTATGGAGAACTGAAAAGTATGCAGGTTTTCTCACGTTGTTTTCTTTGCCGAAGCAGTCGATAACTTTTTTTTTATTGAATTTAGGTAGCAAAACGAGTATGCAGCACCACCCATCCGCTGCCGCCCGATACGTTGCTACCCCTGACTAATTATCAACTGCTTAGTAATTAGTTAACGCACTTTTTGAAAATTGTTTGCGCGTATAGGTTTCAATCCCAGAATAATGGGGCTCTCCGGGATATTTAAACCATTTGGGTATCTTTGCTATTCCCGCTATAATTATGCTTAAGTAAAATGATAATTAATTTATTCGAATTAATTAATTTAATCGAGTTATCTTGCGACAAAAATCGACAATACAATGTTTACAACATATGCCTTTACTACAATTAATGAACTTAATAAGTAAAATGGCAACATTTAGATTTTATAAATAAGATCCTTTAAAAATAACAACACAAAAGATACGTTCGAAATAGAAAACCTAAAACCATACTCCATTCTCCACATTGTCCATTTTTGTCGAAGTGCCGACACTATCTGTGTGAAACCAATACGGTACGAATCAATACTGATAAGGTTCTTGAATGTGATCTAAATCCGATATATCTCGAACGGTTCCGCGATATGTTTTATTCAAGTTACGCATGCATTCCTTGGACATTCACTGGTAACGGCCATGACACGGCCGCATTGTCGCAATGTCTTTCGGTGACACGGCCCGCGCACTCGCTCCCTTGTTCGTTCGAAAAATGTCGAAATTCTAAAATATTACGTGTCAATCAATGTTCGAATTAAGAATCGATTAATAAAAATCCAGCTAATAGGCATAAAGTAACTGGCGGTTTACAAGGACGAAATTTTTATCAAGGGGACACGAATTTGTATCCATAGATCCACAAGTGGATCAAGGAGGAGAAAAATGGATGCACAGGTAGATTCACAAATATGAGGATATTGAGTATGTATCTTAGCTCACGGGGCCGGATTTTTGGAGATGAAGTTCCTTTTGAGTCTCAATCCGAAAGTATCGGAATTCAGGGCAACTGAAATTACGAAAAGTCCCGAGATTTCGAGACACGAGACGTTCTGGGATCCTAACCCTAGACGTATGACATGAATATTTCCATTACACATTTCTTTAATTATTAATTTAATGTTTTTGTGTTCATTTCTATACGATATGATGAAGCTATCGATGTCATGATTTGTCAATTTGATAAGGCACCGAACATCGTATGTTCAGTTTATTAAACTTTCGATTGTTAAATTTCGATGAGATGAACGATCGAAATAGCTATCGATGAGTCTACGATGTAGTGTGATTAGGCATAGATAGAATAGACGATCTACAGGTAGGTACATGGTATCAATAAAAAATATTGTGCGATATAAGAACAGCTCCCTTACCAATATCCAGATATTGAGAGCTCCTTTAAAGCGTCAATATAACCTTTTTTGCCTTCTGTTACTTTTAATAATATATAATAATTAAGAAATTATTACCCATTTTAAATAAACCTTAGTACCATGTTCGTAGGTTCTTGTGTGTCTCGAACCTAGTTTGACAATATTACTATTTATCATAGATAAGATAACTATTGAAACTTCGACAAAATTCATTTCCACAAGTAAGGTAAAGATTTAGATTTATTTAGTTGATTAGAATAGTTGCCGTATAAACGGAATACGGACACTCTATTAAATTGTAATCAAGATAGAATAAACAAAGACAAAATATATTAAGTATGTATTCAATAGAACCAGACTTTTTACTGAAAGTAGGCCATCTATCGATACTTGTAAGAACTAACGTCACTTACGTCTATACGAGTAATATAGTCCACACCTGCCTTGCAAACTTTGGTAGTTCTACTTTGATATTTTGCGAAATATGATTTATTGAGAATTTTCATGATAAGATTTGATTGAAAATTTGACGTTAGTAACTTACGTTTGTGTTTTAAAATAAAAAAAGGTAAAAGAAAACATAGGTCCCCTGTTTTTAATACTACGGGTTATCAGATTGAATTACCTAAAAGAAATTCAATATCCATAAAGTCCATAAAAATTGAACCATTAACATTGAAATTAAATCAAATTTAAAGTAATTTCTAAAGACATTTGACATGAACCCGAGAAATGTAAGTGCATGAAATTTATAAATAAGTAAGGTTCTCAATTTTAGCACTTTAAGTCTGCAAAATTATTTAAATGAACACATTTATTTATGCAATAAGCTAAAGCCTATTTTGTGTGACGTTCTAAAATAACAATATGTATTTCGCGTTATACTCTACATTCGTTTCACAATCTTAGTACCAAAGTAGAGTACTTATATTGCAACACATAACATAATATTTTGGATCTAATATCTGGGAGGGCCAAATAATCTACCCATGAGATGTTTACAGCAGCGGATCAAATTAACGAGTCGATTGTGTATAGAATTATGATAGTCTTAAGAACATCAACCACTATAGAGCAAATTAGCAAGCTTTTAACATTAGGTATAATGGGTATTTAGAAGAAGAAAAATTTATCTTTAGTGCTCACGACTTTGTCTTAGTTTTATACAAAAATTTTCTAACATTTAAATTATTTCAAGGGATAAATTTAAAAAATCTTTATTATGCTCTCTTACACGAGAATATCAATAATGAGTTATTAGCCAAAAAAGCAGTAAAAGTTGTTAATTACTGAAAAAAAAAATTAAATAAATCACTCTTCGATGTACCTACAAGAACTGAAGCACGAAGCAGTTGTAAATAGTAAATACAACCCATGAACGAGTGCTTCCAATATTAAGTACTAAGATAGATACTTATATATTGAGACCAGCGATTTGCTCATGCGCTGTTCAACAAGATGTACACCGGGTGTCTAAAAGTAGAAGGGCCCTTGCACCTTCAATTCTGGTACTTAACTAATGCAATCTTACACATTCGTTATCTACTAAGCTAAAATTAAGTCTACTTTAGACGATGAGTATAAGCTGAACATAACTGCAATGGAAGTTCAGAAATGCAACACAATTAATAGAGATTTAAGATATAACGTGTATTGCAAAACCTTATAAATTGGTAAGTTAACGAGTCTTCTATATGAAATGATGGTAAGACGCTGTATTTTCAATACAAATTAAATATTTGAATTACAAAATCCTCTGAAATGGAATCCAAGACAACATAATTGGGTTAATTTTCGTTCAGTAAATTTTGCTTTAATAATAATCATTTTCATATTTTATGGATGAGTTTGAAATGAGAATTATGCTTGCTTCAATAATTCAGTAAGTAAGATTTTAACTTTTTTATACCAACAGCCGTCAAACGCGCAAATGCAAAGCCTGAAGTGCCAAAGGATCTGCTTACCAGGCTTTCAAAATATTTTATGGCACTACCAGTTAAATAATTGAAGAGGTTAACAAAGCGAGAGAGGATGGTATAGTGCTAGACTACCGCCAACATATGTACATCTTTAACATCAGAGGCGCGATCGATGCAATACAATAATTGCTCGGGAAGGAAGCAGTGTGGGTTGTAAGAAACTGCAGTCAAAAGTAATCAAATAATTTCATAGTTAATTCTTATGGTAATTTGCTAGCTACTGCCAGCTGCTGTCTTTTATTACTCCTTCTAAAATCAACCGTGAAATGTTTAGTACCATAAAAGCATTATTTATAATTGGCTAGATAGGTAGTAGTACGGTCTGTTATGATTCTGAGGAAATCTCTACTTCTTACTTTATACAGGCGCAAGCAACCATTTATTTCTATGTCAAGAAGGTAAACAAAAAAACGTTGTTTTTATTATTATATCTTATAATTGTTACATTTTAGTTCGCTTTATCGTACACATCTTTTTTATTGTTTTGTTCTTCATAACATAAACTGTCTCTAACTTACACTTTAGTATTTTCCATAGAAACTTCAATAATTTCACATTTCCATGCATACACAATAATAATATTGTATTTGAGCTAAACAAAAATAAGTAAATATGTAGTACGATATAACATTATGACCGACTATAAAATTAAAGTAAAAATTTTCCACGCCTGTCAAAAGTACATCGAGATAGAATGGTAATTCTATTACGAAACATGCTTCTACAACGCACAGTTTTGAAACTATTAATAGTTTGAAATTGATCTCATTACGCTAATGTTTTGGACAAGAGGTTAATGCAAATGAAAATAAAAGTGTGCCAGGGAACCAGTTACGTTCAATACCAGGCGCATACTAAATACAGAAAATTGATTCATAGTAATTTTTTTGCTAACTGACGAATTAGTTTTCGAACGTTTAAACCACCCGCTGGTAAGTGGTCAAAGTCACCCACGGACAGTGGACACCAGCAACACCAAAGGCATAAGTTATACCTTTGCTGTTTAATTAATAAAAGTGGTGTAAATTTACTCCAAGTTTAAAAGATTTTATCTTTTTCTTGCCTTTGACTTTAGAGAATCACACGATAGGGACAAATTATTTTAAAGTTAGAATAACTTTACTTTGCGTTTATTAATAAGACGGCTTCAGTCTGTTTGTTTGATTGTTAGTGCATTTGTTTCACCTTATCTCAAAAACGACCAATTAAGATACCGTGTTCATTAATGCATCTATGTATGCTATAAAGCTTGCTGTGACACTTAGTTTTATTTAATGTCAAATGGTCAGAATATTAATTACGTTACTTTATATAAACCCTCTTAAACGTTTAAAGTAAAAAAGTAAATTATTCGGATTCGGACCGAGGAGGAATAACTAGTATTTAGTGCAACTAGTAAGACCAGTCGATCAACGGTGGAGGTTAATGACTTCAGATGAGTCACGACCGAGATCACTTGACACTCGAGACTGCGATAGTCCAGCGACAATCAACTTGTATTAATTAATGTGTTTTCTTTATGATAATATTAATCCTTCCATGATCATTGGTTTCTAGTAGAAAAAATTTTCGTTGTAACCCATAGTTGGACGAATAATGTTATTTTTTATATTTATGAAGATTTAGATTGTAAAATTTAATAACTAAACATGTATATTTTCATAAAAAATAATTATAGCAACTCACCGTGTAGGTACTTTACAAAGCTGAGGGTATTTGAATAGAACATTTTTATCCGTTTTGTATTATGTTATTAAGAATGACTATTTTGTACTTACGTTCAATCTTTTAGCATATTTTTTATAATCTGTACAAAAATTTTAATTATTTTTTATTGTTTTTGTTATTGTTATAATAAAATAAAATATAATGTTAGATATAATAAAGCTATGTTAACAAAAATGTTGGCAACCACTGAATAAACACAAGTAGTACGTTTGTGGTTTCATCCAATCGTATCGCAACCATATAGACCGAGAAAGGGTTAGTGTTACAATTTGCTACCGTTTTAATAGGGGCTTTAGGTTATTGGTTTAATTATTATGTAAATGTATGAGAAACTTAAGACATAAATTACTGTAATGTGTCAATCGCGGAATGGAACTTGGTTTGACAAATGTTTCCTTGGTTTG
>DWJQ01000727.1:0-13000 GCA_018248915.1 Hesperia meskei straton
TCGCTCGATTTGCCGCCCCCCTGGACGTGCCGCCCGCGTGCGCCGCACGCGTTGCACGCCCGGTTACGGCGCCCCTGGCGAAATTTTATCTCAATCTGATAAGAATAAGATGAGTTCTATATCCCTTCCACTCCCTTTTCACCACAAATATATTCAGCGGAAGTTTAAAAAGGACACAGACGGACAGAGTTACTTATCTCCGCATTTATAATATTCGTGTAGATAGAGTCAGCAAGCCGTAATGTAATATCATAATATTGCGCGTGTGCAGTACACAGTTCCATCTCCGTCTAAAAGGTTCTAATAAACCGTCCAAAATACGCAATGCTATTTTGGACCCTATGCATAAGTCAGGGTTACAGCTACCTGGATTCCAATAAAACTTTTAAAATCCAATTAAGCCGGTCTATATATTTCTTTTTTAATCAGCGGCTATTGCTTCCAGCGGTGTGAGCGCAGCCGGAATGAAATTGGTTTGCAGTGTGTTAAGATATGTATGGAATTGAAATTTCAAAGCTTTATAGGTCTTTCAGGTCATTTACATTCAACGTCATCGTTAGCTAATTGACAAATGACAAACAATTTTGTTGATGATCGTTGGCTTTAGCCCATTAGAGGCGTAATGCTCGCGTCTCACGATTATAGTATAATAAATGAGTTCATGTAAAGAATATATACTTCATTATCCACAGTAAGGCTTAGAAACATTCTGATCTCGTGGTGCCTCCCGTGGTGGACGTGCCACCCGCGTGCGGTGCATGCATTGCACGCCCGTTTTTAACAGGTCTGGTTATAATACTACATAATAATACATAATTGGTAAAAGATTGTTGTTGTCTGTTGATTTATTCGTTACCTATAAAAAATGCTGCAAATTAACTCACTCCTTATCTAATTATGCAGAAATCAAGTTTCATTTTAAATTCACATATTATGAGATTTGAGATATTGTAGTCGCCACATTGAGCAATTTGTATTGTTATAATCAATGCCTTGTCGGTCAAAGAGCGAAAAATGGCATTAAGTGATTTAAGTTTTCAATTAAATACATTACATTACAATACATATGGCGCCATCTCTTATCGAGTAGCAGTAACAACAGCATAATCTGGTCATCAAAATAATTCAAATTAACTTCGTAATTTCTCTGCAAACTTATAAAGATTCAAAACGCATTGCAACATTTTACTCTTGATAAAAGTAAAAGTTAAGTTAAGTGTATTTTATCGTCGTTACCGTAATATGATCGTACGATTAAATTAGCAGTAAATAAATACATATTTTAATCATGATAATTACTAACGACGCTTACAAAACATTTGCTTCGGCCACTGCAACCAGTTTCGTCATATATTTGCGGTTGCTAATGGTATATTTGTGATGTGTAATAAATACTTGTGAACGAATGTACGGTTGTCGCATAATCTATTAACGACAAGCCTTGAGCGATTAGTGATCAAACAATATTATCGTCGCTTTTAGATTAGGGCTGTCCAAAAACTAATCATATGATACGTTCCAAATTACGAATATTGAATCGGTACCAGTAGAGTAGATAAATTCGAAGATTTGAACAATAATGTTCGATCTTACTGGAAGTAAGACTTGAATGGAAGTGTAACTTATATTATCAATGCATCATGCATGGAAGTCAGTTACGGTTAAGTTATTATAGGGGGCAGCACAGCTTTTCGGAAATATTTCAGTTTCCACATTTTTTTTTACATTTACTCTTTTTCTGTGAATAGTCGACAAATAAGCTGAATTGCTACAGGATAAATATTAACTTCTTACAGATTAACGATGAAGAAACACTTATCTAATCCAAAATATTTTCTCTCCGTATAATTAATTTTACTTTAATAAAAAGCCGACCAACTGGTAAATATGCCATGATGGTAAATGGTCCCCGACCGATATGGATATCATAATTTGTATCACCCAAGGCATCACCGACGCATTTTAGCTCAAGACAAAAAAGAGTAGAAAGATAGATGAGATTTTTAAGTGAATGATCCTATGACCAAATTTTTTGTGTAAGTACAAGAATCTGCTTATCAACCCTAACTAAATACAAGAAGTATTACAATGATAGTTACGTGCGTCAATCCTTATCATAATGAAATTATTTTACGGTTACACTGCGTTGATTAGATCATTACCTCGTTTATTTGTAAAACGCCTTGACAACGGATGAAGAATATAGCAACTGAAAAATAGTCAGTGACTTTTGGATTATGCGACAGTAAATTATGACAAATGAGATTAGTAGGTAACTGTCTGAATTTTTTTTCAATGCTTCGATGAAAACGTAATACCTCACGAATTTTTGTTGTTAGATAGTAGTCGATGCCATTGTCGAATGGTTTTGAGTGGCATGACAATATTTCATCGCCGGATTGGCTACTAACTCTTCCACCAATCTGCACTACAGCAGCGCAGTTGATTATTTTCTATGCCGCTTCAACCCCTTATTTTTGAAGGGTTGAAGCCATAGTTTTTGTAATAAGCACGCCCATCTCAACGTGCCTCCCAGCCGCGCTAATATTTTTAGGCTTCTCAAACGATAATGTAATCAGCGTCGCTAGATTGGCTCGGCTAGATAATTCTATTTCTTCTACATTTCAAAATGTACTTAGTATGTAGGAGATGAAACGGTAAAAGTTATTGTTCACCATAATAATGACAAGCTATTTCCCACGGCTTGGCTCGCGTAGAAGTATTTTTGATTTTCAAATAAACTTTCATTCCTGTTCACCTACCTTCTAAGGGTGAAATATGATAAAATCCGTTCTTAGCGAACTTCTGGCAAAGTTCATGTTTATACCTACATAAAGCGATTTCGATGTTTCCTGACGACTGAGTGAACTTTCGCTTTCATAAATTTAATGTAGATTACAATTAAGAAAAGTTCCCTACCGAATAACCAGTTGCAAAACCGGTAACATCCGCGTAACTAATTAACATTACTTACCGTAAAACGTAACATGAATGTGTGTTCACCTTTATCGCTCGATCGACCAAAATAGCACCGTTGAAACAATGCATAGACTAAACAGCAAAGTCAATCCGTCTATCTGTTTAATATATATTTACTGTACCACCGGCATTGTACTGTAACTGTATGACCGCCCGGATTTAGATGGCAATGAGACTGAATTTATGATTTGGGAGGATATTAAATTAGACTATAGACACTCGCTGAATGGTTAAGATCGATTTGACGCTCGATGCTTTACGCGTTTCCGTGTTTATTTTATGATTTTAACGTTGTGTGACAGAAGTAATGTGTAGTGTGCCTTTTTTATTTCTGCACTGCATAGGATTCTGTAATTGTACCAGGCACGGGGCATTCTCAGAACGATTGACTAATCAAAGGCGTGACACTTCGAAGGCTTGGTTCAGGTGGAGTATCTATCCATTTTACTGCTCCATAACGGATTGGCCCCTTACCTCTTATAATAAACGGCAATTAGTCAAGAATTATTTTTATGATATAGGACAGCAATATTTTGCAACTTTTTCTACTTGTACCTACTTGTCTCTTTCTGGCTCCCTATGCGTTCCCTTATTATGTTTCAGATCCATAATTATTATAATATTGTCATTGGAGCGGCAAGTGAATCTTACTTTAAATGAAGAAAACTTACCAACCTTTACGTATAAAGTTTTACCTAATAGATATATCTAATTGATAAGACTCCAAAAATATGCCTCAAATATCTTTAATTTAGATACAGATCATGATCATGACACACAGTTTTATCTAAAGAATAGAATATATTTAAGGGGAACTTTCACGTATTTATTGGGTGCTTAAGGCTAGAACTAACAGTAAGACATTTACCGGACCCATTAAGTTTTACCCATAAATAGTACCTAATACCTAAAAATGGGCACGTACAAAAGATAAAGGATGATATTGTTACGATATTATGCTCAGAAGTTGTTGCTAACATAAATATAAAAATAATTAATTTGAAACAGATTATATTTGGTATAATCCGTTGCGGTACTCTGATAATAAGAGTACGGCACTCGTAGTACTGACGCAGGTGACTCGCTTTGACGCACGTCTTTTAAACCGATAACTCGATAAGGATAAAGTTGAATAGTTATATGTAGTTCGTAAGGCGTATTACAAACGTAGAAATTTTGCAGTATATACGACTCGGCTACAAGCAACCGGCAACTTTACCTTTAGTTGAAGCCGTGCTGAAATCTAGTGTTACATATATTTTGTTTAAAGACATTATGTAAGGAAATATTTATTATACGCCATTTCATGTCTTAGCTGCGACGTGTATTGAAGCTTGCGTTAGGCTATTTTTTAATTTATAGATACCTACTTATTCAAAAACCTAGCAGACGAGCCACCCGATGGCAAACGGTCATCTTCGCGGACGCTTATAGACAGAAAATCAAGACATGATCATCGCGAAACTAAAAAGACTAATTTATTAACAAGCATTATTAATGGCTCCAACACGCTTACAAAAACGACGGAAAAATATTTATTTACGGTCGATTTGTAATAAATACGTCTGTAGGGCGCCCTCAATATGTATGCAATAGGTTGCATACACATGTTGCTACTAGCTATTTAGTTGGCTAAAGACGTTATGAGAGCCAATTTTAAATGTAATTGGTATAAGTGTGTGAAATTGACTTGTATTAATGGTGCTGTTTTTATGTCATTAAATATTCGCTTCGGAATATCAGTAACTTAGCCATATTTAGAAATTGTTTGACCTTTTTAATTGAGCAACCAAGTGAAACAAAACAAACAATATTTATTAGGTACGTGAAGATTACAAAAATAAAGTAGGGAAAACCGAACCCAAATTAATTAAACTTTTTTTGAGATGAGATCATTAAAGACATGACATAACAAAAAAAAGTTAAAATGGAATGGCAGTGGCGCCATCTATCGAAAATTGTTAGTACCAACTCAGAAACCACGAAAACAGTGTGAACATGGTGGACAATGCATTTATTGTTCGCTGGTGCACAACAACTTTGCTAAAGAAAAAGATCATCACATCATCAAATGCATAGTTTACGTTTCTATATTCGACGTTCTTTGCCTAATTACCATAACCTTTTTTATTTTTCACCGAGTTGACTGGAGCACATGAAAATATGAAGCAATTCAAAGATACAAATTCAATAATTAATTTGGCATGTAACAAATAATGGTAGTTTTTTAGATAATGAGACTTAAAAAAATTATGATGAGGTTATGGTAATTAGGCAAAGAACGTCGAATTGGAGAATGACCGTAAAGTCTGTTTTATTTGAATTCACCTGAATTCACATATATAAGGAAAGATTTAACATACCCACCACACCAAAATAATTGTAACAATTTTAGAATAGGTATAAATATACAACTAGATATATTTAATAAGTTTTTACAATCTGATAGGAAAGGTATTGCACTTTTATTCGTCATTCGCCAGTTGATAATTTTTAATCGAAGTTGAAATAAAATTTGTCATATCACCTTTAAATATTATTATCTTTTGGTAGAAATTAATTACTAGGATACGTACAACGACTATTGCTAAATATAGCGAGAAAAATGGTGATATGTGACATTTTTTTGGTAGCACTTTTTGTTAGAGGTAGGTAGGTATGTATGGTAAGGTATTTTTAAATATTTTTTCGTATTTATCTGTGCGTGTATATTTGTCGTAGTTCACCAGTGTAAAATATTGCAAGTGAAAAGAAAAACTACTTCTTGGTGTTGAATTGAGCTGAAATTTTGTTCAACCAACTTATGGCTCTCTATTGAGCACTGGTGTCTACTATACTCAAAACTCAAACATCCACACATACACCACTGCAGATTGTACAAATATATTTTAACTTTTTAGTTGTATTTACTGATATTCATGGACGGCCATTATCGATGAGTTATTGGCCATATGAAAGAATAAAAGAAAATCGAAGGGTTTTGGTGTCATTGTTCTGATTATGTTGGGATTATGTGTCTGATAAGATTAGAAAGACAACAAAAATGTGTGTGTGAACATCCCTCCAGTACGAACGACACGCTCTGCTTAGTTTTTAATAGCAAGTTCCGCAAAGGACTGGAATAAATTGCCAGCGTCTGTGTTTCCCATCAAATATAAGTGGGCGACTTAATAAAGTCAAGAGTGAATAGGTTTCTTCTAAGTTAGCACGCGTTACCACCTCAAGGCTATTACCATGTAACATCAGGTGGGATAATAGTTAAGGGCTAACTTATGCAAGACAAAAAGTGCTTACTTAGCTCTATAATTGTCAAGTTTCACTAATTGAAGTTTTGAAGTTAATCATCTAATCTTCCGTTGCCATGCGTTAATTCCGCATGTCCGTAATCCCCTTCTTAGTTCTATGTTAATAGTTAATGTGAGGAAGGTAATTATTACTATTAATACATAATTATTTGATCTCGGCAAAGGATTTGTGATGTGTGTACACTATTTTATACTTATAGAATATGTTCTTGTGAATATGCGACGAGGAATGTTGTAATTCAACAGAGTATCTAATAGGTTTTCTAATAAATTAATCAATTATAAACTAAAGTCAACGAAGACCAACCAACCTGCCTTCAGGTGAGATAAAAATGAATAAGATCCCATTAAAATTTATATTAAACAGTTTGAAGATTTTAAAACACCCTTTTATAATGCTAAGTGAATTATAAAGCCGAAGCGATTTTAGGCCCTGTGCTGTAACCGCTGAGGAGTTTCCTTGTCTGAAGCCAAATAAGAGCGTATTATCGAGTTATGCTTGTTATAAAATTGCATCGTCATCGAAACTAAATGTAAAGTTTCAGGTCCATAGACTAAGAAAAAATTGTTCTAATTGAACTTGCAAGATCTGACCTGAACATAGATAATTGCAAGTAAAATAAAAGCTAATAAAAAAAGATTGAAGCGCATTCAAAGTACTTTTATACCTTTTGAATATAAAACACATTACTTTCTTATTGCTTTGTTCACGTTCCTATTTCTCTTACAGCATTATTTTTTATTTTATTTTATTTATTTATTCACTTTATTGTTTGTATATCAACATGCATTTATATTTGTTGCATTACCTGAAACTAAGAAGATTAAACTTGGAATTGATTCAATTGATGAACCCCTTTTTTTTTCGACCAGAGGGCACTGAATATCGATGGTCGCATCGTGGGAGGGTCCTTGGCCAGGGAGGGCTCCTACTCCAGTATGCAGCCATTACCACTGGTTTAACGACCAACATCTTTCTCTTTGGCGGTGCAATAATAACTAACGGATATATCCTCACTACAGCTCACTGAATCCATGCGATTTTGTCGTCAGGGTAACTTCTAAGGTAGGTGCTTTTAATTTTTTATAAATATGCTTTTTACTCACGCAAGTCTCCAAGCCAACTAAGGGTTTTTTGGACTCGGTGTACGAGCTATGTGATTGGGCATTCATAAGGTATTGTCAGGCAAGAGAGCAACAGTAAAATCTTAGTGAACCTAATTCAAAATGTACAAAATGTACCTGGAATGCGTGCAAAGCTAGGGTGTAATTCTTAGGCACCCGGTTCCTTTGGGAACGACGAGGGTTGATTTACCATCCCACGCGGAGGCAACGACAGAATAACAAAGACATTATAGAAGTGACGGCTGATAGAGAAAAATCGATAAAAATAATGTATTATGCCAACACCAAATAGGATTGGTAAATGGGCAGGAAGAGAATGAGAACAGGCTTTTAGTCACATTGATTCAACGTGACGGCTTTCAACCAACATCAATTTAGAAGTGGTTTGGAGATGTCATTTTGGTATTCAGGATTCTGAATTGATTTACCGATATTTCATCCTAGTTGCATGGAGCCTGATAACTTACTGTCTCGATCGATCGGTTTGTTTTTAAATCAATAAAATGAGTAACCTTATTGCTACTACCGTAGAACTTTTACTTCTGTTCTTTCAGGGTTTTAATGTAACTTTTAAGGTTACATTCAAACCCTGAATATGATGACTTTGAGTATGAATGGATTCCTGAACAAAAGTTATCGTAGGAACCAATAGCTGGGACATTGAAGGTGTCAAGTACGACTGGCGGGGTTTCATCCAGAACTCTGGTTACGACGCTGTGGCCAGGAAGAACGATATTGGGGTCATTAATTGGCACCACCAGTAATATAACTTTCAATGACCGCGTCAGCCCTATTCCGGTGAACTATGACTTTGTTCCTGGACGAATTTCTGTGAGGGTCAGCGGTTGGGGATGGCTTTCGGTGAGCTATTTCATTAAGTAATTGTATCCCGTGAAAATTGAAGAATTTAAATGTCACCTACTATAAACGGTGAAAGAAAACATCATGAGGAAACCTGGCATGCATGGAGCATGCAGGAGAGTTCGCAAAACTCAAAGGCGTGTGAAGTCCGCCAATTCGCACTTGGCCAGCTTGGCGGACTATGGCCTTAACCTTCTTATTCTGAGGAGAGATCCGTGCTCAATTAGTGGGCCATGATGGGCTGAGATGATAATGAGGCTAAGTCCTGGGCAACAGCTAGTGTATATTATACAGCAAGGAATCATATCGCTAGAATAGTAAAATAAAATACCCAACATCGAGATAATGTCGTGTTACCTAAAGAATTTTTGAAAGTTACAAGTCAAATACATCTGCCATCCAGGATATTGAACGAGGTATCATATCCGGGTCACATCCGGATCATATCCGGATATTGGACGTGGTATCCGTATGTCACCTAGTTAAAATCATCTATGGAAAAAATTATGGATTTGTAATATAACTGATGGATGTCACAAAGATATTTGGGAATAACTATAAAAAATCGACTTAGACATCAGACAACAGACAAGTATCTAGTAAAATGAGAGCATTATCATCATCGTACTAGTCGTTGATGTCGTTTAAATTTAAATGGGACTAGATGGTAAGTACCAGGATCCGAATGTAAAAAGAATTATCAAAATAGAATCACGCAGTTAAACGTTATGAGATAGGTAATACAGTTGAATTGAGAACTTCCACTCTTTTTAAGCGACTTCAAAAAAAGCAGGAACCGATTTTGATAATTCTTTCGCCATTCAAAAGGTAATGACTAACTGCCGTCTGGTCCCACTTTAATTTGAGCGACATCTGGACGGTCAGTTTTTGAGTTATTCTCAATAATGTGAATTCAATTTATGTTTACTTTTGCCTGGGTGTTTTGAACTATATTTACATTTTAAGAAAATGTAGACTCGGAGGCAAACGCAGCCTTTATTTTTAGGAAAACTTTTACACCCACATTTTATCCTGTTAGAGGACGAAAGGTCAAAAACCCTTTATTAGGGAACTAAGTAACCCCTGTACGTTTCAATCAACGTAATTAGTTAAACAAATACGTGTTGTTAGGGATAATTCAAAAAGTACACGTTAGGTAGGTATCGTTCAAATTTAAATTTAAATGGGATCGCACGTCAAGCACCAGCTTTCGAATAAGTAACAAGCATTATCAACATCGGTCCACGTTGTATAAAGTTATGAGGTAACAAAAAACATACATTCGAATTAAGAATCTATTCGTTTTTTGAAGTCGATCAAATATTGAGTGGTAGTATTATACTTAAATGTAGGATTCTACTCACCGTCAGAGAAAGACTTTCGACGTAGAATTTATAGAAGTAGGTACCTATTGTAACTCGCTGACAAATTAATCACATCTCATATCGTGCAATTCAGTTTGTACTCGCATTTATGAGAAAGGATGAAAAGATAGAACCTTTTAAATTCACGAATCGAGAACGAGAGATACCGAACTTGGCAGCTCATACAAAAATATTCAAGGCGGATTTGTTGAACAAAATTCTAACATATCCATTCACTCATTCACTAGGATGTTTCCATTCACTTTTCTGATCTTTCATATAAAAAGAAATGACTAGGTACCGCGTTTCTCGGACAGTTAGTTCGGTTGCTAGCGATCCTGCCTGAGAATCGAAGGCCCGGGTTCGAATTTCAGCCAGAGCAGACATTACTGATCGAAAATTTTTGGCTGCGTTTTTACTCGATTTATCCTCGGAATTATAAAAGGGATTGTGTTAATAGTCTGACTTTATTGAATTCTTAAAATTGAGAATAACCTCGATATCTCGATGATTTTGACACTTTAGTACATATACCTACCTACCTTATACCTACCACCTACCCATACCTACCTTCTATAAGACAAATAATGAAAGATATCAAAATAATAAATAACGAACTCGTCTGTAAACCCGCCGATATGAAAATGAGTATATGTCTTTTTGATTAGGTACAAATAAAGAAAAATCTAACAGAAAGTTTTTTCAATATCGACTTCTGAAGCTAACTGGACTCTGTCACTGGCCTAAACATCCTAATCCCTAAATCGAGTCTCATTCGAGGTTGATCACAGTTTTTATGGGCGGCAGCGAAAGGGTAGTCCGTGGTCCCTAACTCCGGGAGTTAGAGACCACTGGTCCCGTTAATGGGTCAAACCACCACGGATAAACACCCGTGCTGCATGCTCGTTTGCTAATTTAATTCCTTAAAAATGTTAGTCCCCATCATTTCAAAACTACAGTAGATATATAATTTAGGTACCTTTAAAAATTAGCCAGTCAAATCCGGACATCTCTCTCTCTCTCTCATCACCTTACACAATGCTTTAAAAGGCACCGAAAACCGCAACAAATGGAGAGACATGACAAGGAAAGTGCTTAGTGGTGGTCACGACCCTCAGCACTGAGGAAACCGACCTATAGAGAGAGAGAAAAATTAGTCAGATTTCATCAATTTAAGTTAAGAAATTTTCCCAATATTTCATCGAGCAAACAGCTCAGAAAACTCGAATGTTACCTACATACATTCAAGCAGATTTAGAAAACAGCGCCGTATAGGGCATTGGACACATCGTATTGAGGGAGCTAAATACTGAATTAGAGTACATTAGTCCGAAGCTCTCTGGGGTAAAATATTAACCAAATATAAATTATTGTATTTCCCGGTTCCATAGTACTCTAGCGACTTGGCGACGGTGATGTCATCGCAGGCGCGCGCACGCTCGCATCGATCCACGGCATTTAGCCGCTGCAGCCAGCCCTCTGCCAGCAACTAGGCTAACTACGCTTTTACTTAAATCCGCTTTAAGCGCTTTAATTTCTAAATCACAATTAGGGGGCTACAAAAAGGTCACAACCGACGCTGAATTATAATCAAATTCTGATGCTATTCTTTCTAAGCCAAGGTTTATAATGCAAATGACGGCCGAATGGTTAACTGTGGTTTTTTGTAAGTTTTGCTTTTCAGCCACAACTGTCTTGGGGAAAAACGTTCACGAGAACAAGATATGAAAATGTCATTATCTTTTAAGTGGTATAATTAATGAAAATGGGATGAATAATTGTGGGGTGATTAAACGTGGCCAACGGTGGCGAGATTTTTTTGCATATTTGTAATATTTGGACAGAGTAGGTAAGTATCTTACAGCAATCTTATTATATTTCAACTAGCATTCGCCCGCAGGCTTCGCCCGCGTGGTATTCGTTTTACCTTCACCCCCCTATTTCAACCCCTTCGGGGTGAAATTTCGAGAAATCCTGTCTTAGTGGTCCCCTACACTCTCCGAGGCACATACATGCCAAATTTTAGCGTCTTCCCTTCAGTCTTAGTTTCGGGTGTGCGTTGTCTGTCAGTCAATCACTCAGTAACGCAAGAGTTTTTTATACAGGTGTCCCGTAAGTTGTACGGCAAACTGAAATGGAAGATAGCTTGGCGAGAGACCTACCAAATGACAAAAAATCGTTTTCGTAAAAGTCCCACCGTTTTCGAGATTTTGACCTTGGTTTGATTTTACTACATACCCTAATTTTACTTACTGACTACAGAAATGAGCACATATTTTTGACGACCCGAGTGGCGCGATGGTTAACAGCCGGATCGCTGTTCCGAGTGTCCTGGGTTCGATTCCCAGCGAGGCGGCAATTTGAATGATGAATTTGAATTTCCGTTCTCGGTCTGGGTGTGTGTCCTTGTCTTGTGTGTTGTCCAAGGTACCCACGACACAGGGAATCCTAGTGTGGAGCTTTGAGTGTGAAGCGTTATTAATTAATTAATTAATTAATTTTTATAATTTTTTTTCACGTAATCTCAGATAGTTGGTCTACAATCTCAAGCTATGATTAAGTTCAAATTATTACACAATTTTTAGAAATTCCAGTCTATTTAGGAATTTTAGGACTTTTTACTATTTTTTATTCTATTTTTTGACATCTGGTAGACCTCTCTCTAAGCTATCTTCCATTTTAGTTTGTCGTACAACTTACGGGACAACCTGTACATACATGTATAGATAACTTAGTAGATTCTATGCCTTGAATTTATTCCGTAGGTACCTTCCTATCTCCTATCTACTTGAATTTGAACTGGACTCCGTTGCAGTGCAGTGTCTATAGTACCAAGTAAAATCAACATGCTTGTGACAGAAAAAATACACGTTTTCCTCAATGAATCAACTGAAACTATGTCTTTTATTATATTTTAATTGCAAGGAAACCATAATATTATAATATACTTACCTACCCATTCATCGCTTTAAGTAAATTTGGGCAGAAATCTCTAAACGTTTAGGTAAGTGTCTCTGTGAGAAAGTTTTTGGAAATTTTATTGGGGAATATATTTTGGTATTTGAAATTTTGTGTGGGAATACTCAATTTCAAATTTTATATCGTTCAAATGTCGATCGTTTAATGAAATGCTCACATTTCATGAAAACACTGTCCGTCCATTTGACGGTATCGAAATCAAAATAGGTAATGCTTGTTCATATATGAAAAAATACGATTTCTATGTTTTATTATTTTTATCCTTATTGAATAACTAGTAAATCCGCCCTCGCTTCGCTTCGGGAAACCTGTCCCTTCAAAAATCTCTACAAATTTTAACAAATTATGTTATTCCGATGTCTAAGCTATATTACTGCAAAGTTTCAT
>DWJQ01000728.1:0-12993 GCA_018248915.1 Hesperia meskei straton
AACTTTGACACACAACAAAATTGCTAATTTTTAATATATTTTGTCGTTTTTAAAGACTTTTTACAATTTGACAGTATAAAAACCAGCAAGAGGGCACTGATTAACTCATAACTTTTATCTCATATGCGACGTATTAAAAGTTTTTTAAGAAAATACGCCGATGATGAACTAGAGAAAAGTAGTTATTTAAAATTTAAATTTGACATCGAATTGCCCCAATTTTATTTCTAAAAAAATGAAATGTCATTGGAGAGAAAAATTTGATACAGTATTAATTGATCACACGCAACATCATAATTTATTTAATTTTTAATACTCCAGTTTCTTAATGACCCTGTGACAAAAGAAAACTTAAACCACACAATATCCGTGTCTTGTACCTTACTTTACAATACTAGTTCCCATCCAAAAACCGATACAAAGAAACCTTTATAGGTACGTCTAAATATTACGTGTTATTGCAACTGTATTGACAATGTTTCAACTTACAGGGGTGTAATTGAGGGGGGCGCGGCTGACTGCGATGGCTGGGAAGCCGGATGGCTGGGGGCTGGCGGCTTGCACGTAGCCCACGCTCTCAGCAGCGGAGCCGTACACGTCCAGCGCTGGGCCAGGGGAGCTGGCTGCGGGGAACCCAGCGCGGCCCCCGGCGGTGTGCGGTGAGGCAGGGGGCCCAAACCCTGCGGCAGCTGCCTGGTAGTTGTTCATCACTGCGAAATACAGGGTAAGGTAAAGCGGGTTTCTATTAGGTGTTCCGATTGGTCTAGTCTAGTTTCATACCTATGCATTCCTTACGATACGGGATTACTTAGTTGTTTACATGTTAAGTAAGATGCACGTAAGGATGGATAGGTTGTAGAAACCAGCCGTAAGCCAATAAGAGTCACAGATATTAAGTGATTGCCCTCAGTGGACATTCATAACAATAGGAGCGTTCTTATTGAGATACCACGTAAATTGAATACTAGATAGACCCTCTGAAATTGACGTTTATTTTATCCATAGCAGTACGAGAACTCTCCCATTTGGCTTCATGGTTAAAAAGCAGTCTCAATATTAACCAGAAACGACCTTATCTTAGGAAGCAAACTAAAGCAGATATGAAATTTGTGAATTCTGAAAACAAACTTTGTATAATTATTTGACCCTGGGAGGCTGTTGGTTTCGTTGAAGATATATTTTATAATAAGTTTCTCTTAAGAAGGAATTTTTGAAGAAGTTCGAAGGACACCGTATTTAGTTTCGATTTTATTTATCGTAAACTTTATTAATAAAATTATTGAGATTAGAGAAACTTATTTGGATACTACTGGGAGACAAGATATTTTTTTCGAGGAAATTTTGCAGCGTGGAGTAGAACCTTATTATTTATTAATAGTAAAATGACATCGTATAATAGACACCATAATCCCATTTTGTTCCCAAACATAAATCATCACAACAACAACATAGACACAAATGAAGCGGACAAAACACCAAAGCAATATTATGTGTAGTGTAGACATAATTGTTGTACGAGTAGAAATGTATGAAACATGAATTTAATGAAATGTTTTAAATATACGTTTGACTGTGTGTTACGGTTCACGTGTGTGTTTATTGTGTTATATATGGGTTCCATTACTGCGCATGAGCATACAAACAATTTTACTCTGATTTGTTTTTTGGTTATGAAGGGTTCGATGCACTCTACGAATACGCTACGATTTCGTAGCCACTGCCGTCACTAAAAGACCCGTAAACGCTAATCTCAATAACGTAGTATCAATGCAGTACACTATAGTAGAATAGCTTCTCCGGAGCTCGGTAGAAGTGAATTGTACATGTGAGTTAATATTTCATGTACAGCATACCGTAGCGGGTACACGCAGTATGATAAATGTACGGTGCGCCGCAATGGAACCGCGCTTTTATGTCTGTGAAGAATGCGATGAGTGACAGTAGTATGGAATGGCGTACCTGAGAGCGCTTGCGCGAGCAGCGGTGTGTTGTTATTCGGAGTGAGTTGGCCGTTGGTCAGGTCAACTGGAAACATACACACAGTTCGCATTCGCTACACGTACACGAGTGACGCGCACTCTCGTTAACTCATTACACACACATCCATGACTGAACCATCCAAATTAAATTTTAAAATTCAAACCGATGACATTCCTTCAAGATTTCCCCCATATTAAACCCTAAAGTATCCATCGATGTAATCTCGACCATATTAAAGTTGGGATAAACTCGGAGCGCGTAAATGCATGAATAATTTACCGTCGGAGATGGATGCCGCGCTGACGAATGAGGACAGTCAAGACCGAGATTATGTCGGAACAAAAAAATATCACGTATGTCACGTGCATTCAAATGAAAAAGCGAGCTCGAAGTTTCGCGCGTATAAATCACGGAGGACGAAAAAAACTTTTACAAAATATCCAGTAAATTATCTGACGTGAGTTCTCGCCGGCAGGCGGCGGTCTGCTTATTGAATAGGGAACATTAGCATACGCTGCACGTCGCAGTGGTTTCAGGCGCTGGCCTCACACGCTCCCTCTCACTCTCGACGTTACTCGGTACTCTCTACGTTTGTGCTTCTTGAACTCAATTATTTTGATGAACAGTTAGACATAGACAGGACTACAAAAAGGGAGAGCGGCTATTTTACTTTTTTGTGACAAATTTTGTGTCAATTTAAATTATTATTTTTTTGTTATTACTTTGTCTAAGAAAATTTTATTAGATATTGAATTAATTATTTTTATATCTTTTTATTTTATTTGGCATCAAAATATTGTCCATTGAACTAATAAAAAAAAAGTTTAGAAACTGATTTCTGAAAAGATAATGTAATTTTTTAATATATTTCAAATCATTAACTAGCCATAAAAAAATTTAAGTGTAAAAGCCCTCATTCCTAACAAGAAGCCGATTAATAATTCTCGTTCGCTTTTTGCCTGTTCATAGTGACGCCATTAGCTCTATTGGCTTGTACGACAAATTTTATTTTTGTCAGATGTGCGAGTTATGATTTAGTGTGAAAAATGGAGGTCCGTGGTCGCACCAGGTGATTACCGGCCTGCGAGTGACTTTGCAAAAAAGTACAATATAAGTAATGGAGGATGAATGATAGATGGCGCCTCTCGCCTTCGCGCTTGCGCCCGCGTCCGCTACGGCCCGCGGCAAAATGCTGACACATTTTAATAACATTACCGTGTAAGAGGCTATTTATTTGAGGGTAGCCTTGTAATAAATAAGAATTTGAGTAGTGGCGCAGACACGTCTACGGATCGTTAACGCGTCGATCGCGTATACCTCATTCCTTTCCCATTACTTTAACGGACGGCTATCTCTGTTATATTTATTAAGTAATTCAGTCAGGCGTTCGTAATATTTCACCGCAGTGTAGATGTTTGTGAATACATGAAGATATATTGGCTATTGAAGAACAGTCGCTAATTTCGTTTAGTGGATACATAGCGGTACCGAAAGGGGTTGGATTGGAAGTGTAGTGGAAACTGCAATTTATTGAGCTATTTGCATGTTTATACTCTCAATCGTACTTCACAGCTGGGTTGTTACCGACAAAGTCACAAACAGGCCCGTTCGGTTCCAAGCTTGTAGGTTTGTGTCTGACCCCATGTAATTTACGGGTTGAATTCACTTCACCGGCACGGAAGTGTGAAGAACTTGCTACTTAGTTATCTTAGACGGTAATATCTGTGTCGGACATTAACTTTACGTCTCTTCAAGCTATTGTTGAGTTTGTACAGTCAGATTTTCACACATGCTTCGAATATAATTTGTGCGTGTAATCACTCAAAGTTCCTCAACCCTTTAACCGCATGTTTAGTGGGTGGAAACTTCGGAACTAACTAAAGTGGATTTATTGTCTGACACAAAGCAATGGATGTTTAAAAACAGTAGATTTTGACGTACCTATCCCATTTTCTTAAACGTGAATAAGTTCGAGGAGAAATGAATGAGGTCGGCTACGAGAAAATAATGGCTGCCAATTTCCAATTTTATTAGCTGAGCCGTGAAGTCGTGTAACCCTCTTATCGAAGTACAAGGTGATTCGCACGGCGGGTATACCTTCGGTTTCACCTCACGGTACCACACATTCATCTATAAATTCAGAGGTCGTCTTGCGAGAGCTATTCGAACTTTCATAATTGCGGAGTTTGGGGAAACTTAATAATTCTTCTTCAGAAGTAGGATGGCGGCCGTAGGTAATATTCACGGGACGTACCCCGTTATAAGACCCGCCCTTGAACACAACGAGTATATTACGCGACGCGTGGCTTTTTATATCTAACAATGTCCAACTTTGCTTGAAAAATCCCGCTACTTTTTTCAGATGCGTGAGTTATAATTTTCGAGTTGTATGAAAGGGAAACAACCGAATACTTTGTAAAGTATTATTCAGAGTCTTGTACAACACATCCGCCAGTGCGCCACGGATACCCGGGTTCTTTTGTGCGAGCAAATGAAATACCTTGTTAAAAATTTATATACTAAAAATTTGTTACTTTGGCGACACAATAGTCCGAAGTCTACCGCACCGCTGGAATTTTGCCCCATGTCGTCATTCGCTTCATTTATAAAGTTTTGAGGCGGTGACATTGTATTTTCTTTCAAAGAGTAATATTCAAAATTCATGTATAGTTCGCATGTTTTATATCTAACGCACCATTGCCGGATTTAAGATGGAAGGCGTCCACAAATCCCGACGCCAGCCACTCGGATCCCTCACCTATGTGATCGCAATACTTCATTTTGCACTCGGCACGATTGAAATGTTTTATTTCAGCGTTTACGATAGATCCCGACCCCACGCCGATCGTACCGAAATGTATATTTAATAGGTGCCATCAATAACCGGCGAAGATGATACGTTTTCGGTGGTTTTCGATCGTTTAACCGCTAGGACTTATCACAATTGCAAATTAAGCGAATATCTATTCTGTTTGCCGGCCGCCACCTACTCGCCACCTCCCGGATTTGTAATTCAAAGAAGGTAACTGCTATTCTTTTTAACTTCCATCAAATCTAATATTCACGTATCACACTACAAAGTTACTCAATCAGGCAGGAACTTCAAAACTGAATCCTAAGGAATTGTAAATCATGAATGAGAATATAGAAATAGGGGGATCGTTATAAACTAACATGCGCAAGTCATGGTTCAGTCATAGATAGCAACATTTTATACCATATAAAGCGACATAAGAAAAGCAGAACGAATCAATTATGAATAAATTGTAACAAACACAGTTAGTAAAAATTTCAAATCAATTCAGTCTACAGATTACTGAACTCTTCAATGAATAAAACACCAGAAAATGTATTTACTTGCGGAATAACCGCTTACGTCTACATTAAAATCTACAATAGTTATTTTCTGTCTATTCTATGTACACAATGATCGAAAATTGGCTACATCCAAAATTTTCTAATGGCAATTTAGTACATGTATAAAAAAACACTTAAATTTGAGCCTAATATACGTTTTGCCTAAAGCACAACAATGTTAAATTACAATAAAATTCTATTCTAACTCTTAAAATAAACGGTAATACGGCTAGAAGGAGTTTGCACCACCAATTACACCATTATACCACAAATTTTTCTATGTAGGCTTACAATACTACAAACTAATAATTTTGTACTTTAAAGCGGTATCCACTTTTTTAAATTATGCCGACACTGTCCTAAATTACAGTGACATTTAGTCAACTATTTCAAAAGCTTGAACTAATATGTCATTACAATAATTAGAAGAAACTCGCCCGCCTCCATTAAAATAACTAAAAGTCTAGTCTATTCGGAATTCTGCTAGTTAAACATTATTAATGGCCAGATCGACTCTACAAATTTGCTTACTTTGACTGTTTTTGACCTTTCTAAAGTTTTCGACTATTCTATGTCTATCAAAATTTTACTAAATGTTCTAATAAATTTTGAAAACGCTAATTTAACTACCACACTTTACGTTTTTCATTTAATTTTCACAATTTTACTCACAAATTTTTACCTACACTATTCTATAATTTCAAAGTAGTACCTACAGTACAATACGGATCAAACTTTATTAATTTTCAAATAGAAACATTACTCGCCCTATTTTTCTTGCGGACGGCACACTCCTTTCACCAGACAGCTGTTTTTCTTGTTAACGGGTTATCACTACTAGGTAATAGTTTCAAATCCGAAACTTTATTTCACAAAATATCTGTAAGTCTTTTCTCCTCAACTTTATAATCAGTTACCACATAAATACTGATAAAAATCGTGATGGTTTGATGCATGTAATAATAATTCCGATATGAGAAGTAAAGAGGAGTAAAGGCTTACTAGACATGTCAGATTATATGCGAAGGATTTGTGCTCAAGTCGACGCAATCTAGAAGAGATTAGTATGCTAATAGAACTGATTATATGGTCTCTCGGACCCATTTTCTGACGATGATGTTCTACTATAAAACTTTACGGGCGATGGAGCTCGCTAGACTAGCGTATTAAGATTAGGAAGTCAAATCTATAGACATTCATAAAAGAAAATCTATCTAAAAAGTAAATAAATAAAAATCTGACCCATCCAAGTACAGCACTCGTATCTAATTCGGCGTCTCGTATGAGCCGAATGCTAGATCGTACTCTATTTCTAGTATTTACATGTGTTCTAAGGAGAGCTGTCGGGATTAGTCCGAAACGGGGTCGCAGAGCGTTTCGACCTAAGCAACAAGCACTAAACGTAATAGAATAGATACTAACACAATTAACGGTCAAATATCTTAAATTACAAATGGAGTTGGCACCGTTCGCAATACGCGGCCACTTGCCGCCTCGCTAGCTAATTATTTGGATTCAAACCGACGACTATGACCCTTTAAGGAATTTCTTTTCAAGGCGCTAATTCGTCCTAACGTTGTTTCCTTATTTTTGTTTCCAGCGGACTCCTTGTAATTGCTAATTTAATTCGTACGAAAGACACTGCGAGGTTATGTTGTGCTTTTTGGAATACATTTGTACGTGTTTTCTGCAATCTAGTGCAAGTGAATAGCACCAAACTATGCAAAGTAGTTGTGTGGGTGTGTCTAGTTCGCGGGCTGCATTCTGAGGGCGAGCGTGTTGAATGTGAGGAATGCCGGAGATGTGGCGGGTGGGCCGCGGTCGCGACAGGCCTCTTCGGCCTCCTACTCGGCCGGCATTCTCGGGCATCGCGCGGGAGACGGCACAGCACGTCATATGACACCTGTCCCACGAAATATACTAGTAATATCCGGGTGCTTACCGACTTGCTGGGCTGAGGCGCGCCGCGAAATCCACCCTGACGGTGCCGCATTGGATGAGTCAGAAAAACGAAAAGGCACCGTTAAAATGCGTCTGAACGGGGGTGAACGGTCGAATAAAGTTCGATAATAACGAGGAATAATCAAACTTCACCGCACGCTAGCCAACTCCACGCTACACACTATCTCTTCCAGTTTATTTCGGTCGCAATCGATATGCGAACGAATGTTAAATAAGTGCGGCCGTGTTCGACCTCGATTGCTAAGCGATCAGTTGGATATTAAACGACAAAACGTATTGCTTATACAACGGCAAAATCCTTTATTTTAAAATAGAGCGGCTTCACAATATCATAACCTTACGATAACATTATGCAAGACGATATGTCGAACAGCGATAAGAACAACACTATTGACTTATATTAAGTACATTAAAAATTTGACACGTGGGTTACAATACAATAAGAAAATGTGTGCATAGAGATTAATAATTATTATACCTAATTTTATTTATCTAATGATTAATTGGAATTACTTCCTGAGGGATACCGCATTTAAAACATTTTTGCTCAGATTCCTTAGTGAATTACAAGTACAATGGTATCGTATCGAGCTATAGGGGCGAACCTAGTCGGGCGTAAAGCACGTTAGCATCTGCGAATTCGCGGTTTCTCTAATTTACGGAGCGACCTGGCGACATTGCATTCCTTGTTTCCGTAACGAGGGTGGGTGGGAGCGGGGGCGTGATACCAAAGAGATGTTCGTTTGAGAAAAGATTTATTTGTATTCGTAAGAAATTCCGGGAGCCGTTATCGGGTGTTCCGGGTTAAAGCGGTAAAGCGGTGGGCGAAGCGGTCGGCGCGACGCGGCGGAGGCGGCTACGAGGCCTGCCCGAATGCGTCCGGGTTAACATACTCCACACCGACCAACAGACGACTTTCCGCCGGTATAACTCCCACTACACCTGCGGCAACAAAATAAAAAAAGCTACAAAGCCGGCAACGGAACTGAGGCGGACGGACCGGACCGCGGCGAAAATAAAACAAACAGAAAGTATTTAAAAAGGTTCCCTGTAAGGGACCTTGATATAAATTCTTTAAAAAAAAGAAAACTCGTAAATAAATGTGAAAAAGGGAAACTGCGCGAACGTTATGTAAAAATGAAGAGGATGTGAGTTCCCATCGAAGCTTTATGGGGAAACTTGTAATTGATAGTTTCCTGTTTACTGTTTCGACTATGTAAAACTGTGGGCACGCACAAATGATATAATATTTTATGATTTGTTGTTTGGTATGGCAACCCCATCTGTATCACGCACACGATGCAAGGAGGAAGGGATCATTACGTGGTATCGTTCCTATTGATGCCACTAAAATCGTGTGATGAACACGGTGTTATTGACTTGATAATTCATTTAGTATTAGTGTTACCAGACACGCAACGATTTGATACGGAGGGGTAAAATTCAATCTAGCTGTCCGGAATGCTCAATGCCCGGTCACATTACGTTTATGGACATCTATTATTTTTTAACGTGAGCGTAATACAATGATGATTTGGACGATACGATGGTGTATTTCGATTATCGAACCGCAGCCACACTTTATATAGTTAAGGTTAATTTACGCGATATTATAATGAAGCTTATTTATACATGACTAGTTTAGAGGATGGCGATAAGGACGGTCGCAAACGTAGCGATTTTTATTTTCGAAATAACTTATACATTATACAATAATTTCGATACAAAATCTTAATTTTGAGAAATAAATTAGTGCGAGGCGTGGCGATATTGCAACGATAGCGATAGACCAGTAAGCGAGAGAGGGTTAGCCGATGACCGATTGCAGGGTTACCTCAATATTGCGTTATTATTTTAAAACATTGAAATGTTTCATAATAACATTAATACGAAGAATGTAAGCATAAAACAGTTGCATCCAAAAATATTACACAATAACAACAATAAATATTAATATCAATAACGTTGTTGCCTAAGCAGTGTAAATATTTTAAATATAAAAGAGAAATAACTTTAAAACTAAAAGCAAGTGTATAGACTACGTAAGTATACGTTTTATTAGTAATAGCGAATATTCAATAAGGTATTAAAATAACATTTTTCAAGCTCGATTATAGTATTTAAAATTTATTTTCGTGGATTAAATGAATACAGAATCTAAACTAATGCTAATTAGATAGATATTAATTATGAACTACTGAAATAAATGTCTATGATGTCGTTAATTCCTACTCATCCTCTAAACTTAGTAATTTGAAATTAATACCTAATCTACATCTTACTACCTATTAGATATAAGTTACTCTTAGATAATTGTAGAAACTGCTAAAAGGGTTTGGTTATAGAGAAACTAACTTTAATGTCAACTTACAATGGCTTTGGCAGCAACTCGGCTGAAACTGTAAAGACACCACTGTTATAATAGTCGGTACCATGAAAATTATTCTCTATAATCACAACCAGTTATTGACTGAACACAACACATAAATTCCAAGAATAGAATAAACCTCGCCAAATATATTGAGATTTGAAGGGATTTGAAATATATCTAATATAAAGTTGGATAGGGTAAGAAAGGGTTCGATCAAACGAGAATGGTTTAAGTTAAGAGGGGATTCTTAAGTTTTTTATACTGATTCCAAATACAATATTCCAGTGTTTAATTTTCGTCTGACAAGCTAAGTCAACAACTTATATCGAAGTAAACACTGAATTACAGTCCGACAGCTATAAATCGAATAAAAGACGTCAATGAACTTCAATAAATTGAATAAATAAAAGGGGTTATTACGTAAACGACGTATGAAACATGTCGATCGCTTTGACATGCGTTAAAGTTTTATTAATCACATATCATAGGTATTATTACGAACAATAAGAGCTACTTGTATTTATTTTCGAATATCATGTTCATGGCACGAGCGATGATAAATGACAGGTCATTAATTAGTTTACTGTTATAAAATAAACTTGAATAACTCAAAGACAGTTTTTCGAATTTTATCTTCATTTTGAACTGGAATGCTTTTACACTTTGCGTTCTTAATGTTGTAACAATTAATCCATTAACATTTTTTCATAAAAGTATATGACGTTTAAATTAAAGATTGTGTTCAGTCAAATCTAAGCTATAAATAAGCTAGAAATTCAAACGCTATGCTACAACTTGCTACAGAGAGGATAAGATAAAGTCTTCTAATGTGATAGACAGGAAAACCTACATCTAATTTAATACTATCTGGAAAAACGCTATAACCTATTCGGGCTACAAGTTTCAATACGTGGAATACATTTATAGAAGCCTCTAAGATCTAACGCCTATATGAACTTCGCTATCCCCGTAATTGTATTCCAAAGTTTCCGTATATATTCGTTTTTACTCCCGTTAGTTCCGGGCTTACGACGGATCATAGTTGGTCTGGGGAATTCAGCAGATTTATTCGTCGACGTGGTGCAAACTATGTGTAAACTGTGCCCTAGTGGCTCACACATTTCAAGAGAACGGGCTGACTTTACGAGGAAACCATCTTATAAAAATTACTTTAAAAATTTCTGCCGTCTTATAAACACCATGCGGAAACATCGAAAGGATATTTTTCATTTAATGCTCATTTCAGTGCAAACAAGTTTGAAATAGTGTATTATAAGTTCGAGAACTGTCTTCCTTCCGACAGTACGTGCGATCGTTTTCCAACTCTGAGGAACAGACTACTCCATATTAAAGGCTCACAACGAACTTCTGGGTCGCGGAGACGGCACTTTGTCATAGCATCTGCTGTTTCAAAGGATGCAACCACATTTTTGTTCTTAACAACTTCCTTCATACTTTAACGACAATTCTCGGAGAGGAACGTCTTGTTATTTAAATCTGAATTACAAAACAGGTCATTTTAATGAAAATTTTGCATTTTAATTAAAAAAAATATTAAAAAGGCACGGAAGTAATAACATTGAAATTGTTTAACAAATTACGAAGTTATCGAGATTTCGAAACGTTAGATTAAATAATGGCATTAACAAATATTATGGTAATCAATTACTTCAAATGATTTGTAAGCTTAAGCTTATTTCTTATCGAAGCTGATTGGAACAAACAATTTACACGCGAGCCATTTTGAATACGAATTAAGTATAGAAATCAATGATAGGTATTATTCTGAGCTAGAAAGAGTTAAATTTATTTAGATGCAAGTACAGGGGCTAAAATAATTTTCTGAGATGAATTTTGTGTTAATAAGATTTGATATTTTTTATTCAAATCGTACGTAATTATTATTGTATTATTAGGCAAAGAAGAACCACTTGGCGGTAAGTGGTCACCGTTGTCTATGATCATCAGTAACAGTAAAGGAGTCACTGATGCGTTGTTGTCAGCCAAGTAAGCTTACGGATTAAAACTTAGTGAAATGCAAATCTTACCTACCTCTTATAAAGTAGGCACCTTTGTATACCTATGTATATACCTATTTCAGCCAGACGGATATTTTATTCAAATCGGCTCATAATTTTGACGATTATATTGATTAACATGGTTTCAACCGTATAATTCCACCGTTTAATTTTTAAGTAATATTTACTAAATACCGTGCTTCTATACGACAGTCTTTTTAAATATCGCGTGACGCAAAACGTTTATAATTTGCGGAGAAACGTTTATAAAACCGAAAAGAAAAATGTATTAAAATATAGTTACTAGATCAACAATGATAACGTCAATTGTTATAAACGAGTAAAAGACCGAGATTTAGTTATTCTGTTCCAAGTATGCAATACGATGTTTACACTTTCTACAAGCGATCATTTGAAAGCTCTATGCCATCAGGGAAACATACCTAATGTTACTGAGAAGGAAGTCAAAGCATCGTGACACAATCATCGTACAACCCAAGCTCAAAATGTTGTGAGTGCAAATAGTTGAAGAGTATTTGTGTAGCAAATGTGTCTGCCTGGCCCCGCGCCGCGCTTGGTAGGTATATCCGTCATTCATCCTGATCGGATCCATTGTTATGATCGCTAGTTTTTCATTACACGAAATAACAAACTAGTCCAAAATAAGTAAAAGTCGCAGTAAAAGTACTCTCTCGTCGGATTCGACGGAATCGACTAAAAGCCCCCGGTAAAACCTACGTTTAATTAGTGAAAATTCTTTTCGTCTGTCCCGAGATTTACATAGAAGTCACCACAGAAAGGACGTCACTTTTTCAGTACTTTTGTTTGAATCTGTTTAAATCTCTTTTAAAAGCTTTCGCTGTTAATGAGGAGTGGGCGATACGAAGATGCTAGGTGAGGACGGGAACGCGAAATGGGCGCGAGGCGGACACGGCGCGGGCGCGGGGCGGGCGCGGGGCGGGCGCGGTTGGAAAGTCGTACGAGATGTTTGCGTTACAATATTTGCTTGACGCGTAACGTTTGAGAATCGTTAGGGTGAATCGTTTGCAAACATACGAAGCGCTCGCATTTGGCCGGATGTCTCGACGTAATTCTCAAGATAAACGATAAATAGCGTTTCTCAAAGCTTGGACGTTTTATAATCGACGGCGCGGCAGATTTATCTAGATGGCTCAGTCATTGTTAGAGGTGTTAACTTGTTAGTAAAGTTGTTAGTGAGAGTTCACACGAACTTTTGCCAGTGCCTTGGCGCGAGTTAGTGAGATGGGAAGTTAGAACACAGTCACCAAAGTTATAGATACGAAA
>DWJQ01000729.1:0-12992 GCA_018248915.1 Hesperia meskei straton
CGGGACCGACGGCTTTACGTGCCCTCCGAAGCACGGAAGCGCTCAAGAAATTTAGCCACTAGCGGTCACCCATCCGAATACCGACCGCGCCCGCTGTTGCTTAACTTTGTTGATCGCTTAGGATGCCGCCGGTCTATGAGCGCTTCTTTTACTATCTACTCATGAATAAATAATTCGCCAATTTTACTTAATCTTACGTGTTTTATTCCTAATGTCAGTCTTGTGAATACTAAATTTGATATTGCAAGATAAATGCATTTTAATGTGGACATTATAAAATGTAGGTATGCAATGTTGCAATGTTCTAATTTTTAATTCCATTCTATTACCTACAGGCATAATAATACTAAATTTCACAACGTCATTAATTTTACAGAATATAATATATAAAATACAGATATGTTATCTCTACCTAAATACAACAAATATTAAGAACAACAATGTATTTCACGTGTAAGATTGTAAGCAGCTGCCTCTATTAACCTTATTACCAATTACCAGAAAAAATATTTGCTTTCACGAACCACCAACTAGAAACAATCGTGATAAAATTACCAACAAAAACGTCATAAAGCAAAAATACTGCAGGTCAAACTACACGCTCTAGAAAGCATACTTCGAGGAAAGTAAGGAGCACCATATTTTGAAACACGTGGTACCGAAGTTAGGTAAAGGCCACGCGAAAGTGATTCGGTCAGCCTACTCAGCATCTCGTACGGCTCGCCGGCCGGAGTACCGTTACCAGCGAAATCCGGTCCGGACAAATAGGCTAGTGTTACTGTGTTTGGCACAAAACAGGGTCTTGATAAGCACAAGCGGAATTAAACTTAAACATTACAACTTTACGGTCACTTGTGTCGAGAGTTTGCGATAATACCGACCAACGAAGGATTTACGATTTAAATCATGAGTGAAATAATAACCCAATTGGTTTTTGGATTATAAAACCGGATCATGATAACAACCAGTAGATTACGCATTTTTTGCGACCTTCAACCAAAATTGAGTTACTTATTTTGAAACAAATCAAATGTTACCAATGAAAAGTATTCCAAATTATTGCTGTAAGTATACGGTATACCTACAGTCGGAGATTTGACTATACAAATAACCGAAGCGTGAACGACAAAAACAATAAGATAACAGAGACTCATCTGAGAGCTTACCCAAAAAGAATACAGAACATCGGTTGTTGAATTATGATAACGTATCGTTTCATTCGAAATCGAATGCCTTTGAACCTAATTTCGTAGCTACATGGACCATTCCTTACAAGCATTATCTAAATTTACTCATTATTCGCATTAGATTTTAGGAAATGGAAAAAGTCCTAACAAAATTACATGAGTACTATCGGGAATAAACTGACGACAAAAGGGACCTATGTAGATTCTTGATTCTAGCAGTGTTCCCGGCAGGGGAGATTGGAAAGGATTCAAACCCGATAGCTTACAACTCTATTTCTCAAGATTATTACGTTACTTTGCAATTCATTTGTGTTAGTTTTTAGTATAGATTCAAGAAGATCTAGAAAAATAGAATATCATTGTTCATTCACCTGCCTACATATGCATTCGAAAAAACTCAAATGGCCCAATTTTCTATTCTCTTAAGCAAGCATACTCGAGCATTGTAGGCTGACAAGTGTACATTCGCCACTGTAAACACGGGTAGCGAGTGGAAGTAATCGAACCACCGTTTATATTGGAGACCATGCAAATGTTTACACAACGACTCATAGACTATTGGACACGAATTCCCATCACCGGTCAGAATACGCCAATATGTATTAAATAAATTTAGTTTTAAGCAAACAGTGTCTAACTTGTTGAGGGTAGCAAATGTAATAAGATCGATAACTACAAAGTAGATATTAAATAAATCTATTACAGAGTTATTCATTAGTCTCATTAAGATCACAGTCTCATGAACGCATCATTTTATTTCAGTTTAACGTTAGTTAACAACAACTTAAGTAAAATACATTAAATTCAAATCAAAAGCATTGTCTGATGCCTTTATCAGCATCTGCTCGCTGCATGAGGCATCACAGGCTCTCATTTTGTCATCCATCGTCCATAAACAAACGCTAAACATAACTATGCGAATCACTTGCCATACAGAATCAAAGCCTGGAAAGATCGATGCGAAAGAAACGCCACAATTGATTTCAGTAAAACTTGGATTGGCACCGCGGTTCGCTGCACAATAGAGACGTAGTAACATAAATTAATTGACGATCGCACGTGCAGGGAAAGCAGAGTTTTCCGGACTAGTAGCTCGCGGCGACCAAGTGCACTTCTCTCCGCAACGGTCCGTGCGTCGCTTGATTGCTGAACGCTGCCTCATTACACGCACTGCCACTATACCAGCAGTCTACGACTAACATAATTCTCACACATCATAACATTATAATCTTCATCTCTAAAACTGTTCGTGACAGCAGAATTACTGAACGAACTCATTTAGGCCAATTAGGTTTATGTAGAAAAAATGGTTTATAACTATGTAGCCGAGAGATTTTTAAATCAACAACAATTAATTTTACAAAGTGAGGTATTGCAAACAGGCATAACATTTGCGGTTCATAAAAAACCACCCTTAGTATTACCCTTAGTAATATAAATAATAGGGATGATTGCACTTCAAATTAATTAACACATGACATTAGATGTGAAATCTAATGTCTCCAGAATTCATAAAAATATGCTATTTCGACATCAAAATAATAATCTAGCAGCCAAGAAAGAATACATAAAATATTTCATAATTATGTTACTGTGTTTTATTCCAGGGGTTCTACATCAATCTCCGATCCTGGTTGATTTCAGTGCTTTTGGTGACCGTGCTTCGACAAACACAGGGCCAATGCCCGTGGCAAGAAATCCCTGCCTTGCAATCGACCTGTGTTTGCGCTTACAATCTGGCCAGGGAACTATCCGTACAATGTGATCAGGTACTAACCTATCTCATATTATAATGAGAAAAAAGAGAACTGCGATTTTAAACGAAATTTAACTTTTTTGTTTTCTATTTCCAGGTTGATTTTCCAACACTGCTAGCTGCTCTTAATATAAATGTCCGTAAGATTATAATAGATCTCCTGTATATTAATAACTCTACAATTAGGGTCCTTAACGACGACATTTTTATAAATGTTGCAATTAGAAACCTTCAAATATCTGGATGCAAGATGAAAAAAATTAATGACAATGCATTTCAAGGGCAAGGGCCATATCTGAAAAACCTAAACCTACAAGATAACGAATTGGCAGAAGTACCCGTTAATGCATTGCGGGTGCTTAAAAACCTATCTTTGTTGGATATATCAAAAAATCAGATAAGCCATATAGACAACAACGCATTCAGTACTCTCAGCGAATTAACAACTTTGAAAGTATCAGATAACAACATAACATTAGCACCCCAAGCACTTTATGGACTTGAAAATTCGCTAAAAAATCTAAATCTTAAGGGGACAAAACAAAAAACTGTTCCGGAGTGTATACGAGGCCTACGAAGTCTTGCTTTTCTTGACCTTTCGCAAAATGGAATTAGAGAATTACCAGGTCCGGATGGAAAACATACATTTGAAGGATTGGATTCCTTGACAGCTCTAAATTTGGAGAGAAATTTATTAGTTAGTTTAAGACAAGATGCTTTTACAGGGATTAAAAGCACCCTTAGCTCTTTGAGTCTTCTTAATAACCTTTTACCAGAATTTCCAACTGCAGCTATTGGAACTTTGACAGAATTGAGGGTATTAGACATAGGATTCAATTTACTAAACAAATTACCCTTTGACGCTTTTCTCAAGAATCCGTCAATAACACTATTAGCGCTTGACGGAAATCCATTACCGACAGTTCCAGAAAAGGCACTAGCTCACCTCAACCACACACTCAGAGGTCTGAGTTTAGGTGGTAGGTTTTTAAATTGTGACTGTCGTTTGCGTTGGATAATAGAATGGATTAGAAACGGTGAACTACAAGTTACATCTCGGGAAAGAAATCCGCAATTTTGCGGTAATCCTCCGCACTTTCGTGATCGAGGTTTTTATAGTTTTGAGCCTAATGAACTTGTTTGTGAGCATGAAAATGCGATAACACCTGAGCAATCCATATTGACCACATTGAAAGAAACCAATGAAGTGAGTTCAACAGTAACTATAACAACTCCACCTCCTACCACTATATCAAGCTCATCAACGACTTCTAATAACACGATCGCATCATCTACAAGTCCTGCACCATCAACAAGTGAAATAATAATCAAAAGTAGTGTTTCACCGATTCCAACAACAATAAGCACGACTAGTGATCGACCAAATAAAGTACCATCTGTTCGTCCAGCTGCACCAACTTGGCGACATGCTTCTCACCAAAGACCACCGTTAGTAATGAATTTCCCTACACAAAAATCCAAAATTGATGATTCTAATGAAGTAATCGTAAAAAATGCATACAGACAAGATAATTCTGTAATTATACAATGGGATTCAGATGTTGCTAATATACTCGGTTTCCGAGTGGTTTATAGGCTCTTTGGAGATAAAAGCTTTAAACAAGGGCCACCACTTGAAGCTAGTGAAAGGGAATTTAAAATTAAAAACGTACCATCTCAGGTAATATGCCAAATTGTTAAACATACTTCTACTATAAATTGATTCACATTTTTATAAAACATCAGTTTTAAAACACGATTATTTTATACATGTTTCAGGAATGCATCGTCGTGTGCGTAATCTCCTTGGAAGAGGTTCATGTTAGTCCGGAGACTGTACCATACTCCCAGTGCAGAGAAGTACGCACAGTATCTGCTGCAGCATCGAACATGGACAAAATTACTATCGCTGCTAGTGCTGCTATTTGCGGCACAATCGTTGTAGCAGTATTGATATTCGCTGCAGCTTCACGACGAAGGTCGCGCACCGTTCATCGATTACACACCCAAGCCCCCGAAAAAATGCCGAATCCCTGTTGTGGTGGGCTAACTGGAACCCCAAGTCCGAGCGGTCCACTGTCTTCGCTAGCAACCATTGGTGCATTTGGAAAACAAAGGGAATGGGATCAGGTGTCCGCATACAGTGCGCGATCTATTCCACGTGCAAGGACGTATAATGAGCCAACAGCTACAGAACCTTTGCCTGGACGCCCGGGACGAGCACGATCGCTAGCAGATGGCCAGTCGCAACACAGCTACTCACAATCTGGCCGATATGGTGCTCCCGGATATCCGGGAAGTCTATTAGGGTCACGAACCGGTACGTAACAATTATGGTTGAAGACATAATGTTCTATAATATGATCAGGAGCCTTGTGCTCATTACATAATAATTGTCACTTGATTGTCATTTAAAAATAATATTTGAGTATTTCGTATATTGTTGGTAATTGTTGGTATAATATTGTTGGTATAATGTTGGTAATTACATCAGCTAGTGCATAAATTGCATTTACGTGCTAGATATTCAATTGGGTAGCTTAAATTGAACTCCTCCACAATAAGTTTAATGTTTTTTAGATCTTCGTCAATCTCGTCAGTCCTTAGGGGCAGCGTCGGAAAGGGCGTCTCGTCTATCACTTAGCGGTGCAGCGGGCGGGGCGACGGGGGGCACCGCCGGCTCCAGGAGACGGCCCCGGTCCCGCTCGAGGCCCGCCAGCCGCTACAGCGTGGGCTCCATCGGGATGGGCTACTGCGACACGTCCGACAACTGGACCGACCACGACATGGATATCTACATGGCCCGAAACGCGACCACCAGGGGCGGCTTGGTACCGTTATAGCGCGCGAGGGTCTCCACGCGGAGAGACGTGGTGACGCCACGCGGACGTTGCTCGCCGCCACCGACAGCCGCTGCAGTCTGCACCTCGTCGTGCAATCGTGAATCCCATGCACGACGCCTGCATCACCACGACACGTCACATCGTCGTGATGCGATACATCGCCGCGACGCGCCACACCGACACCATCGCAGATTGCGTCACAAGTGCCAAACTGACTAATAAAGTAATAATTCTACATGGACTGCTGACGAATTGCGTCACATAAAATCTCAATCACGAATTCTAGCAGAGTTGTTGCTTAAGCTCTGCTCATGTAAATAATATTAGATAAAATGTAACTAAGCAAGTAATATTAGGCAGTGAATAATATAATTATTGTTTTGTTTTGTTGTAATTGTGTGAATTGTTAAAATGAATCGCATTTTATTTTAGGGTGATTAAAAAAATATTATTACATATTATTAATAAAAAAAATGATCTTTTTATGTGCTCAAGTTCATCGTAACTAGTTATAATATGTTTGAAATACATTTTGTAAAATTATTACATTCTGAAGTTATTATTGCTAGTCACAATACCTACTTAAAAATATTTTTATCATTGGAAATTAACCACATCATTACTTAATTTGAAATAGTTTATTGTCCAAGTTTATTTTGTTTACTTATATAATAAAGGTGTATTTATTTAACCTCTAAATAAGCACACAATGTAAATGTAATATTAATGTATTTTTTATAAGTTTATACCTACTTCTAGGCTGTAAATATAGTTATTATCTACGTGTAAGAAATAGGCTACATAGGTTTAAATATTGTGAGTTAAATTTAAGTATACAAGTATATTAAAAGAATGATAGCGCAATCCAAATGGTGCTATTAATATTAAGACTCTGAGAATGTCATAGAACATGTAGAGATATTAATATTGAAGAATTAATTTAAACCCACGCTAATTATAATGATATTCAATGTATATCTTATGTTAATACCTTATTTCTTCAGTACATTTTGTAATAGGTATTTCACATATTTTAGATCTGACCTAAGATAAACCTACAATACCAAAGTAGGATAAGTGTTGTAAACTTTTTTTATTTCATACAATAGGATGCCTTTCCTTATAAAATGGATGGAAAAATTATAATAAAATCTTGTTCCCACATTTGTGATTCTGTTAAAATTCACTATACTTATATATAAGTTTTTTTACCAATAGGTAAAAAAATATATGGAACCCCTCCTACTATATGGAGAACTGTCTGGGTTGTCCATTTTAAAGAAAAAGTCCTGTAAAACACTTACCCAGGTACTAGAATACGATGTTCCCAGCGATACTGCAGTTCTTGGGCAAACTCATACCAGAAATGTGCCAGATACGGCAGCCCACCAGCATCATAGAGGCGTGCTGCCGTCACTGACAGACGCCAAACTAGGCTATCTTCTGGACTGGCCGTCACATAACTACACAGTCTAGGCTCGTTGCTCTCAGTCTGAAAATTATATACACACAAGGTAATGTAAACTGTAGTAGGAGGAAGAATATAATTATAACAACCAGAAATTATGTTACAAACAAGCTAGTACTGCAGAGAACAAATTTTTGTTTGTATAAATATTAATGAATTGGCATCCTTTTTTTATGGGAATGGGGTAGCAACAAATATGCAACCCCACCCTTCCACCACAGATTAGAAAATAGTTACTTCGTAACTTCCACTGCCACCAATGAGTCATGACAACTATAGCCGACACTGAACAAGCTCTCAGCTAAAAATTGACTTCTTCCTAAATAGTTATGAGATATACAAAGACATTATGAGATATTTTTAGCTAATCTTACTTTTAGTAATACCACCTAAAATAAAACTTACTTGTCTGATGTCCACATCCAAATTTTTTGGATATGGATAAACATTATCTTCAACAGCATCAGGAAATACGTAATATAACAATGGCATCAACAAATCATCAGTAATGGGCCCCTTGAATTCTGTAACATTGGTGCCTTGCCCAATTGCTGCTTTTACTAATTTGGAGATTGTTATTGGTGCTTCTGTTATTTTGTGCAGAGGATTAACCAAACCTAAACTTCTACTCAAGCCGAGGACATCCATAAGTAAATTTTTATTATCCAGCAAACTCGTTATTTTTCCAATTATATCTGACAACTGATAATTGATGTTGTTTTTCATTTTTATTGTGATCGTCCAAGTCGGGGCCATTATAGGATCAATATCAGAAAATGTAGAAGATTCCACAATAGTACTCTCACGAAACTGGGGCCATATTGCATTTAATAATGCGCTCTGTATAGGATTGCTTTCAGATCCAAAAGGCAATTCTGTCAACTTCTTCACATCGAAACCATCAATTGACAAAAACTCATTAGACAAAGTTCTCTGCCTCCATCCATAGTTTTCTGAATCTTTTAAATCATAGGAAAATTTGGCAGACACAAGTACAGCATCCAGGGCCACAGGAGATGCAATTTTTGATTTAAACAAACTGACAAGCCCGCTGAGATGTGAACATTGGTTTGAAATTCGCTTGAGGTGTATTGTGTCAAAACTAGTTTTAAATTCACTGTCTTCAAAGAAACCCAGGTATGTTCGTTGCCATTGTTCTCGAATTTTAACAAATATAGGCACTCCACAGTCAACATTTCCAAATGCAATATTAACAGAACTCATTATTAATTTAATGACACTACCGTCCACAAGAGGAGAGCTAGGAGATAGCATCAAATATCGTTTTAGCCCATACCAATTGGATACGGGGTGTGGACTGCCATCGACATCATCGATAAAGTTTGTCGTGGTATCCCACAAACCATTCTGAAGCTCAGCAAATAGTGTTTGGTCCGAGTGTTCTACATCATCTGTATTCTTCGTCGGTTCCAAGCTATGATATGAGAGAGTATAAGTTACACCTTGTAGTTTGAGTTCCTCAGATTTACTTATCCATTTCTTTGTATACTTTGCGGGGCGCTTTGTTACTTTAAATTTGCTCAAGTGCCACTCATTAAACACCTCCTCCAATCGTGCTATAAACACTTCCCACTCTGAAGCGGTGGTGAAATCTTGATGATAAATATCGTACTCATCTATTTCTTCGTTCATTTTCAGACATTAGTTATTTTATTGTCGTAATAATTATCACAATAACAAAATGATGTGCCATGAATAAACAGCTGTTCTGTTATTGCTATTACTAATGTCAGTATTGACACTATTGACATAACAATGACAAATAAGACAGCTGTTTGGCTTTATCACAGACTATAATTAATATGAAATATTGCTATAGCAAACAATCATTGGTAGGTAGGTAAGCAAAATAATATTTTTTATTTTATTTTCAATCAAATATTCTTTAAAAGAATACCAGTGCTTTCTAATCACTTTGCTATCTATAAACACAATAATGTTAATAACTTCAATGATGAAGCAGTGCCACAAAACAGACAATTTGGGGTGATTTGGGTAACGATTTTTTAGGCATTCTTGTAGGGGAAACCCTTAATTCCAAAATAATTTGATAAAAGCTGGATTGAGTTATCGAGATCGAGACGTCTTTCCGTTTCCTCGTCTATGGAGACGTTACCTCCACAAACGAGGACAACCATTGATTATATAAACGGTCCGTGTATATACGTGTATAGGTAATCAAAGAGGACAACATACAAACATCTACCGTATCCATAACAACGAAAAATCCAAATATTGATATCGAAAGTCAAAACTAAATTTTATATGTTTTATTCATTTAAATTGAATATAACGTAGGTATAGATAATGTTCAGGGGGGAATATTCGCATTCGTTAAGCTATGAGCAACAGGCAAAATTTATTCAAGACCGTATTACAAGCGTGGAAAAACATTTTGGAGAATTATGTGTTGTGTTTGGAGACTACACGAGAAAAACAGCAAGGTTATAATGAAATACATATTTTGTAAATCATAATTTAAAAAATATAAGTATTGTAAGAGCATCATTTTGACAAAGTTGAAGTACCTACATGGTTTAACATTCTAACATAAAATTCCTTTGATGCAGGCTACGAGACATGGGCGACGAAGTGGCAAAAACCTTAAAAGATTATGCAAATAATGAATTAGTTAATAAGTCTTTAAGTGGAGGACTAGATAATTTATCTTTAACCTTGACTGCCATGGAAGAATACAGAAACTGCGAAGTTCAGCGATTAGAAGCAAAGGTGGATACCTAATATACCTACTTATTACCTTAGTCGTACCTACCTATAGCGAAATGGTTTAAACTTTGGTCTTCCGAACGGGGCGGGTGCTTGGGTTCGAAACCTGTACGAATATTAGACTATAGTACTTTAAGACGAAACGAAATAGACTACTGCTTTAACAAAGATATCATTATATGTATTTATAAGTAAAAAGAGTTTATGCTTCAGGGTCAGCGTTGCATTACAAACCCTTGGTGTCGATAGTGTCTCTGATGGCATTTGCTTTTTCAACAGCGCTTGAAGCTTTAAAAAACCTAGTATTCATTTTGTAGTCACCTTATTTTTGCCAATATTACTTATGTCCCCGATAACAATGAGTTATATGTTATCAGGTAATTGGCGAGCTGTGTCAATACGAAAACATCTGCAAGCATGCTCGAGAGGAACTGAAGCACACTATGAACGTCAGAGAGAAGGAGCTTGCACGGAAAAAGGTGTTGGACAAAGCACGAGAACGACAACCGTTCAATAGGCAACAAGTAATGCGTCGATTTTATTAAGATCTCTCCCACGCTAACATTGGCGCAAGTAAAATGAAGTAGACATCACTGAAGGAATAGCATGTTCTCCATCTGTGGGCTAGTTGGTAGATACCCACATGTGCACAGATGCTGATATCTTTTCCTGAAGATTCCTTTTCCACTTCTGTAGGTTATTGAAAATATGTCGATAAATATTCGTTTTGGATTACCTGCAAATGCAAATTGCAATTAAAGTCCAACACCAGAAGGGGAAGTTAATTTTTACTGAAGAATCGAGTAGCCAACTTAAACCTTATTCCTTTGCCTCGTAGTACGATCTTTACTGACTTTGAGTTGGTGATAGGATGTAAGGGATAAGGTAAGCCGCTGGCTCAGGTAGGCGTTTTGGCTATCTTTTTTATGCTCTTTAATTAATTGCAGACTTACGCAGAGTCGGAGTTGCTGAAGGCATCAGCGGAAATGTCGCGAACCGCTAAAGGGTTAAGCGAACAGACTGAGTTCTTTGAGCGGCGCAAGTTGCAACAGCTGAAGGCGCTCCTGTCAGACTTTGTCAAGATCGAACTGACTTTCCACGCTAAGTCCGTCGAACTTCTCACTGTAGCCTTTCAACAGATCACCGATATCAATGAAAAGGCAGATCTAGAGGTCAGCACATTTTTTTTTGCATTCGCATTTGGAAAGTTTTAAAAAATTGCTACCTACTTATACTTACCTATTACTTCTATTTACCTAAAGAGTGAATTAAAATAAAATGTTATTTTAAGATGTATAGTACAGGTCTTGCCGAAGAAGGAGAGCCAGTGGTAGGTAAACATTACTTTGTAGTGTTAAATTCATGCATAATTAGGTACAGCACAGTAGGTCTGCACATTTAATTTTATTATTATTGTGCAATTTACACCATCTATGTTATTAAACTAAGCAGATCGACAGCAATTTAAAATGTTACAGAACTTTAGGAGGAAGTTACGATCTCCAGAGAAGCAGGTAAATCCTGGTATATCAGCAAGATCGTCGTCGCTGGCTTCGCTCATGAATCAGCAACAATCTCCGTACAAGGACATGGACGATACCACGGTAAAAATATTTACCTACTGATCTATTTTATTTCAAACAAGTAGGTAGGTAGGTATAGGTACTTATGTCTTTATGTAAATGGAAGTGACTATTTTCTTTAAACAAACTAATTTCTAGAATATAGGTACTTAATTATTCACCCATTAAGTAATCAACTTAAAACAGTCCATTTAAATTGGGTGCTTTATATGTATCAGCAAGTGTAATTTGATTTCCGTTGTACCCTGTGGTTGTAGTGTTGTACCTAACTAAATTAAATGCTTGGTTTACAGAGTTTGGGAAAAATGAAGTTGCCCGATAAGAACATGTCGGCTAAAACAAGATCTAATTCACTCGCTGCTCTGATGAATTCACCTTCCAAAGACACTGATGACGACGATGATGATGACGAAACGGTAAGTTGAAACGGAACTTCCGTTACACCAAGTTGCAATTGTCATGGGCGGGCGGCAACGGAAGGTTGGTGCTGCAGTCTACATACATGCTCGGCTGTTTCTTAATTTCATAGACGAACTTACATGCCATTACGTCAGCTAGTGTCAATAATACTTACTTAGGTAAGTATAATAGAGTCGTCGAGAACTCCCCGTGCTATTTAAAATTATTGCTTCTGCTCGCTCGCTGTTCAATTTAGCTTGAAGAAAAAATAACTTAAGACATTTTAATTTCTCGCTGTCAATCTACAATGACCCTTAATCACAGAGGCGGAAACCTGGCATTTGTTTGGGTTTCCATTAAAACATATCGTCATAGCAAACGAAGCAAGGAACAAAGTTCATGCAGCAACTTTAAAATAAATGCGGTTGATAGTACCTACATTGATAACAATAATACTTAATACCTACTTACTAATAAATATTTGACTTGTATAAATTGTTTTAGTGTGTTTGTATTTTTGTCGTCAGGACTCGGAGACCGACGATCAAAACTCTTCAGGCGACACAGAGTCACATTAATTCTTATTTCAGACTTTCTTATTCTATTACCGATGTATGTAATCGAGTTAAGCTTAACTTGTTAATTAACATAAATTATATAATAAAGCTTAAACATTTGTATGAATAAAAGATTGTTTGATTGAATCAAAAAATACCTACTCTAGCCCTGGCTGGCTGACTAACAATGGACAAGTAGAGAATAACTATGGTTTATAGGCGCGGTAACGGTAAGCCCCTTTTGACTAAAGGTAGTTTAAGAGTTTTTAGCGGGGGCATTTCCGGCATCCCTCCAGAAGTCTAGATGCATTCGTCTCAAGCTTAGAGCAAAATTCACCGGATGCCGAGTAATACTACTACAAGGATCGTCGACCTACTAATGTGTTCATAATATAATATTTTACTCGCAGTTGATAAACGTCAGGGCCGCCGTAAGCGGGCGTTCAAGGCG
>DWJQ01000730.1:0-12987 GCA_018248915.1 Hesperia meskei straton
AGTTGGAGCACGGGACCTTATAAGTCCCCGTGCTCCACCCAGGTGGAGAACCTAGGTGGAGCACGGGTCCGGACCCTTTTTTATTCCATTTAAAATTAAAATATTATCTTAGATCGTCTACGATGACATCCAACGGTTCGGCATTCGAAAGGTCTAGGGTTCGAATTCGAGCGAGACTCGTCCTTAGTGTTGTCCGTGGCATTCGCGACAGGTGGGGCTATGAATTTGCCATGCTATTTTTATAGTAAGTTGTCATTATGCTATTTTCTGGGTTCAAAAGTATTCAGTCAAAATATTTGTAGCTATCATGCACCAGGGCATCCTTGAGGGACGCAAATGTTACAAAGTGTTATTCGTCCCGAACACCTGTCCTGCGATTTGTTCGCGCTCGCATGTATTATGTAGCGCCCCCTCCCCCCTCCCCGCCCTTTGTCACCCGCCCTCCATTCTCCGCTAAAAGCCCGCGCCTGTCTCGCGTTCTTTTGTTAACTCTCCAGCGATTATGCCGGGACCGCTCCGCGTAAATAATGGAATAGACGCCCGCACAAAAGGATTCAGGGTTTCTTACTGCTAATATAACGCTCGAGATGTCTTTCTTTCCCGCGAGTCTATGGATTTCAAATTTGCCTATGAGATTGTTCTCGTGGCCATATTGTTACGGCTATTCTAATTTCCCGCAAATGCAGTCATGAAAATTTTCAGCCTTTCAATTCTAGTAGGCAGAATTTTATATAAATTCAAGTTCGGTTTAGATAATCGTCACCAGTCACATTTTATGACATGGTCATCAGTAACTCCATGACGTCTGAAGGCCATTTTGTTTGCACGTACGTGCAGACACAAAATGGCAATGTACTTAACTATGGCTGCTACACTTTGCACTCTCAGTAGACACGATTTAGTTCGTCTAATTATTGAGAAGTGTCCGTAATTTTTAAAAGGAATGTTTTCACCATTACTCCTACGTCTATTAGCTGTGAGGCAGCTATTAGCCGTCCGTAATTCTCGCCGCCGCATCCTCCTCTCGGCGGTATGCAGATGTGTGTTTGCATGTCGCGGCATGAAAATTTATGAAACTAAGAAACTGGGTTACCGCTGCGGCCGCGAGGGCGCGTCGGCACCTGGGACTCCTGTCTATACCTGAGCGCCCGATAGACAGGTTTAAAAATGAATTTTGTAATCCGGGTATCAAATTATTTTTCTAATATCATTTTACTGTTTAGGTATATGATGTAATGTGGTAAATGAGGTATTCTTAGACAATTTCTTTATGATAAAATAATGTTAAATTTTATTAAAATAGATGGATCATGATTTAAAAGTAATCTTCGATAAAATTAAATATATTAGGGATAATTTAGTAAAATTACCGTATCCTCGTAGAACTAAGTCTACCTTAGAATTAAAATTATCTGAAACAAATGTATTACGAACAGAGTTTGAGAATTGTCTTATAGTTTTAAGTAAACAAATTGAAAAGAAGTTAATTAAAAGTGAAACACTAATTCAAATACAGTCATATTGCGATTTAATTAGGGACTTATATAAAGAAATAGAATTGTTTTGTAGCAAAGACTATAGTCATCAATTTGGGTCCGAATGTACTGTTCAAGGTGAAACCGTCAACGTAACCATGGAGTCTTTCGATTTTAAGACTGCCGTGTCTCTACTCCCAGTGATGACAGGCGAGGAAACCGTCACCAAAAGCCTGATGGACGCCATCGAGCTCTACAGTACAACCCTCAACGAACAAGGTAGGAATATGCTAATAAAATTTGTGCTTAAAACACGTCTGAATCAAAGTGCTAAACTTAGATTATCAGATACTTATGACGATTGCGAAAGTCTTATAAGCGATATGCGTAACCATCTCCTAACAAAGAAATCCAGCACTTCGATTCATAACGAATTAATGCAAATTAGGCAGAGTAGCAGCTCTATAGACGTTTACGCTGATAAAATTGAACAGTTATTTGTAGATTTGACGATTTCCCAAGCTGACGGTGACAAAAATGCATATAAAGTTTTACGCCCAATTAATGAAAAAATTGCGATACGAAGTTTTACGGATGGTTTGAGAAATCGCCAACTTCATACAATTTTGTCGGCACGCAACTATACTTCGTTGAAGGATACGATAAGAGCAGCCAAGGACGAGGAGGCGTCCTGCAGCCGAAACTACGAGTCCGTGGAGCCATCTATATATTATGGCAATCGTGGTGGTTCAAATTTTTATCGCAGATATAGAGGTAATAATGCGCAAAGACGGCCACACCAGGAGCGGCAGCAGCCGGCAGCCAGCGGAGCGCCATCGTCCGCCCGCGGGCCGGGCGCCGCGCCCCACGGCGTGCCACGTGGACGGCAGCAGCGAGCTCCCACCGGTAGGTACTATCGTTCTTATCACCCAGCTAGGTACAATAGTCGCGGACCTTTCCGTAGTCATCACCAAAGAATACGTTGCATGGATACTATGAATGACGTCAGCGTCACGCAGAATTCGGAAAATTTTACAGTTAATTCCGATGATAATAATCAGACATTAGAGTTTTTTCGAGACCAGTGATATTTTTAGTTGTCAATATAGCAATTCAATTGAATTAGAATTATGTAAAATTAGTTATAGGTGGTTAGTCGATACAGGAGCGTCGGTAAGCGCTATAAAATATGATACGCTTACTAAGCTTAACATTCCTATTACGAAGAAACCGATTTATATAAATGGAATAGGCGGTAAATTACAAACAGAAGGCTTTGTTTATCTAACTTTATCTATAAACGGTTTGAAATTTAATAATAAGTTTCACGTAATGAAACATTTACCTACTGAAACTTCGGGAATTTTAGGTGTAGACTTTTTACGTAAATTTAACTGCAATATTAATTTTGAATATAACAATATCACTTTACATAGTTGTAATAAATCGGTTACGTTACCATTGCATATGGGTATGTTAGGTAATAATAATTATATGAGTATATCTCCACGATGCGAGACTATAATTTATGTCAATTCTTATATGAAAGATGATTGTGTCATTTTTCCAAAGGAGTTATGCGAAGGAGTTTTTCTGTCAGGTGGAATTGCGAAAGTGATTGACGGAAAAGTACCATTAAAAGTATTAAATACACGAGAGGAACAGGTTAATCTCAGCTATTTTAGGCCGGAAACAGATAGTTTAAGTAATTATTCAATTCTTAACTTTGAGAGTAATGATATTACACCCGAACGTATTAAAAAAATGTTTTCATTGCTAAATTTAAACCATTTAAATAAAGAGGAAAGGACTTCAATTATCAATATATGTGCCAAATTTTCAGATGTATTTTTATTACCGGGGGATCAGTTAACAACTTGTAATCTGTACGAACACAATATTCAATTAAAACCTAACGTCGAACCAGTATATACAAAACAATATCGTTTACCTTACTCTCAAAGGGAAGAAATAGAAAAACAAGTTAAAAACATGTTGGATAACGGAATAATTGAACCTGCTTGTAGTGAATGGTCTAGTCCAGTACTTCTAGTACCCAAGAAGTCCAGCGGTAAAGATGAAAGAAGCTGGCGCTTGGTTATTGATTTTCGTAAATTGAACGATCGTATCATAGACGACAAGTTTCCATTGCCCAATATCACAGATGTATTAGATTCTTTATCTGGAGCTATATATTTTTCCCATTTAGATCTTAATCAAGCTTTTTATCAATTACAACTAAACCCTTCCAGTAGAAAGTACACAGCTTTTACCACAAACTCAGGTCAATACCAAATGTGCAGATTACCCATGGGGCTACGGACTAGTTGCAGTTCTTTTTCCCGTGCTATCACCATAGCAATGGCTGGCTTAAATTATGAAAAAGCACTTACATATTTAGATGATCTCATTTGTTTCGGTCGTAATTTAGAAAACCATAATAAGAATTTAATAGATATTTTTTCCCGACTAAGAAAAGTGAATTTGAAATTAAATCCCTCAAAATGTGTTTTTTTGAAAAAAGAGTTATTATATTTAGGCCACATCGTCTCTGCTGAAGGTATTAAACCTGATCCAAAGAAAATATCAGTCTTGCAAAATTACCCCATTCCCCAAAACGTTAATGATGTCAAAAGATTAGTCGCATTTGCAAATTATTATCGCAAATTTATACCAAATTTTTCTGAAATAGCACTACCCCTTAATAATCTTTGTCGTAAAAATGTAACTTTTAATTGGGATCAAAATTGTCAACAATCTTTTTCGACTATTAAAAACGCATTAACGTCCCCACCCTTACTCCAATATCCAAATTTAGCCGAAAATCATAAGTTCATCCTAAAAACGGATGCTTCAGGGTTCGCAATCGGTTCAGTTTTGTGTAATGAAGATAGAAAGCCAGTAGCTTATGCAAGTCGCACATTGAATAAAGCCGAAAGAAATTACCCCACTATAGAAAAGGAATTACTTTCGATAGTGTGGGCAGTAAAATATTTTCGACCCTATTTATTCGGGCGCGAATTTATAATCGAAACTGACCATAAGCCTCTCGTATATTTGTTCAATATGACTAATCCGTCAAGTCGCTTGACTAAATACAGGTTACTGCTCGAAGAGTATAAGTTTGTGATAGAGTATGTAAGAGGAGCGGACAATGCAGCTGCAGATGCCTTGTCACGCATCCAAATATCGAGTGACGAATTGAAAGAGATGAATGAACATATTATTTCTGTACTCACTAGAGCGCAAAGGAAAAAGTTGAATGAAAGTAGTATGCAAGCGAATTCTGACAACCCTGTGTTCGATAAGGCAACCACAAACGATTGGACTGATCACCCAAAAGTCGTGGGAACACTTAAACAACCACAGGATTGTACTGAATTAAGGTTCGTGAATGAAGATGAATGGCAAAGGTTAGATAATAAAAATGATAATACTACGTTATTTTTCTATGTTTCGTCAAATCCAACAATTTATGTAAATCCTTCTTTCCGATCATATTGCGCACGAGCTGCCTTTGTGAGGGAATTAGGTAATTTTTGTAATGAGAGAAATATAGATCGTCTCTATGTTATCCAAAGTAAAGATAATAAGCAATTAATTAAAGAGTTAACTCGTACAATTAATGAGACACCAAATTGGTCCGGACCGCGATTATTAATTTTAAACGGTGTCCAAAGGATAACAAGTCAGGAGACAAAACGGATCATATTAAATGACTATCATTTACTGCCAACCAGCGGTCACGCAGGCATACGGCGTATGATCAATAATATAAAGAAGAGATTTTTTTGGCCAGGACTAGCTAAGGACGTCGCTACCTATGTAGGTCGATGTGACCAGTGTTTACGTCATAAACACTTAAATAAGTATATTAAAGAACCCATGAGTATCACAGATACGGGACATTCTTCTTTTGATAGAGTTTATTTAGATTTAGTAGGGCCCTTATGTAAGGATAGTGATAATAATACATATATTCTCACGCTTCAATGCGACTTAAGTAAGTATGTGGAAGCTTATCCACTTAGGAATAAGGATACAATTTCAGTAGCATCAACTTTTGTTAATAACTTTATTCTGCGATATGGAATTCCACGACAAATAATATCCGACCGAGGCACGGAATTCATATCGAATGTCATGAAAGAGGTATGCCGCATTCTCAGCATACAACAGGTAAGTTCTACTTCATACCATCATCAATCGATTGGAGCATTAGAAAATAGTCACAAAAATCTGATGTCATTTTTGCGGATTCAAACAGGTAATGAACCTCAAAATTGGACCTCGTGGTTACCCTTCTGGTGTTTCGGTTACAATACAACAGTACATACGGAAACCAAATATACACCCTACGAACTAGTGTTTGGAAAACCTTGCCGTTTGCCAACTAACCTATCTATAGATATAGATCCATTATATAATCCATATGATTATCCTTTACAGCTTAAATATATGTTACAAAAATCGCAATACGACGCAAGGAATAATTTAATTGTAAGTAAACAAACTAGGAAATTAAAATATGACTGTAATGCAAATTCAATTAAGTATAATGCAGGCGATTTGATACTTCTCAGGAATGAACAATGTGTGAATAAATTTGATCCTCTTTATGTCGGACCGTTTGTTGTTATCGAAGAATGCATACCGAATGTTAAAATTAACTATAAAGGTAAAGATTTATTAGTACATAAAAATAGAACAAGACCATTTGTAAAAAATTAATATTAAGTTACTAATTGTATTATTTAGTTTTAATATTTTTTTATGTTTTGAAGAGTAATTAAAATTGAATCAGTTTCAATTGAAATTTCTTTAAAAAAAAAAAAAAAAATCAATGTTTTACTTTAATTTTTTTTTCTTTTTTTGGATGGGCGTGTGATGTATCATGTTGTCACATATTAATGGTTTGCGAAGTTAGTATTAAACATGAATTAATCGGCAACAGTCGTTTCCTTTACCCGAGCTCCTCACCTTACATGGCGACCCTGCCACAGCGGTCGGCTCGGGTTCGGTCGCGTCGCGAGCGGTACGCGTCTCACATATCAAAGCAATCAAAGTAATCGTCGGACTATTAAATTAATAATGTGCAGATCAACAGTGGAAAAAGAAGATGTGTTCATCAATCAAAATTCGCAAGGGGGTTCGAATTCAGCAACGGCGGACCTCATTAAACAGCATCTTTCGGGTATCAGCATAATACTGATCATCATTTGCACTCTTCTGGGCATCGCCGGTCTGTTCGTCATTTACAAGCTCTATAAGAAATGTCACGTGAACTGGATGCATAACGAACTTCTGCGGGAGAGCCTTCGTCGTTCATCCTGGCAGGGTCGCCATGTAAGGTGAGGAGTTTGGGTAAAAGAAACGACTGTTGCCGATTAATTCATGTTTAATACTAACTTCACAAAAGCATTGCAAACCATTAATATGTGTAAACATGATACATCACACGGGTCTCTCCTCATTATCGAAGAGGCCTAGAGCATACACCGCCAAGCTGCTCCGGTGCGGATTGGAGGAGGGGTTAGTGGCAAACTCAGTATCGGAAGTTTTCAAGCCGCCCGAGGGCTTTCCGATATGGCTTAACCACTGCTATCTAACATTAACAACGATTAGTTACAGTATTAAATAGGAGAAATAAAGAAATCGGGTACAAGAAAATGACTGATGCTTGACCTCTGCTAAGGGGTACCTAATAACGTTTCAACAGCGTCTTGTATAGGATTATTTCCATTATTTCATGGTTAAACTGTAACTATTGTTATTACATGAAAACCATGTGTGTAAACGTTAAAGCATTTATTGTTCGTAAAAAAAATATTTTGGTTAATCCAACGTAATTGAATATTAAGGCAGTTTGTAATATAGGAACATTACTCCCATCTGTATAAATAACACTATTGCGTTTCAGCTACTTTATAGCTCGCAATGGTTATTATGCTAGACTACTCTTTGTAGGCTCCTGGGTTCGATTCCCAGCGAGGCATTTGACTTTAGTTTTCTGTCCTGTAAATGTGTTCGTCCTCAATGTGATCACAATTATTTCCAGTAAGGAGCTATCAGTATGTAACGTTTTATTTATAACAAAAATCAACAAGTGTTACAACAACCGAAATTACGTTCAGAAATCTCACAAATCAATCACTGGAAATCATTGTCCATTACCCGGACAGTACAAAAAGATATAGACCAAGCGTTTACCTGATTGAGAGCTGAAAGTGCTTTAAATTACAGAGTACGATGGACGAGTTATTTCACTGGCTGTCGTGCACACGACGCTTGTTACATAGGTGCCTTTTATAACGCACGATGAAGCGTTTGTAATTTCTACGTCCGTCGCGTCGTAAACACGACGACAAAACTACACATTAGTTGTCACATTAGTTTAGTCTTAAATTTTTGTCGTTACACATGATAACATTCGTTGGTGGTACTTGAGTCTATAACTAGTCTTACCTAAGAAAGTACCGGCCGTAATTTGGATAAGTTAGGTTTCGAAAACTAATAAGAGTCAGTTTTGGTCGAAAAACAACTGCTATGCTACGGTACGCTAACACGCTGTACGATTGACAAATCATACCGTGGAAAACAGACCTAATTGTCACTGCAGTTAATTATCTGTCGTAGACCGTAGTATATTACGAAAGTTTACGTTTCAGACGGATTCAGGCATTTCATGAAATTCCAGTAACATGTTAATCTACATTCGATGGACAAATCGTGTCGTGAGGTAAAAAAGCTCGTTGAAAATTATCGGTTGTCTCAGTATAAAAGGAAATTATACACGTATACTTCAAAATGTACTGCGTGGCTTTACAAGTACCTCATTAATAAAGTATCCGTCGAAGACCCTGTGGCATTGCCTTTACTATACCTTTAAGTACGTAAATATTTTTGTTTTACAACCAATTGTATTGTTTGTGCTCAGGGCCGATGGATTCAGGGTAGATCATTACTTTTTCAGTTTTCGTGACATTTTGAAAATTTTCAAAATTAAGGAAATTGTGGCTCAGATGTCGGATTTAGAAAATCGGTTTTTCATCACATCTCTACGTTTTAAAAGTACCTTTAAATTACATATTAACTACTTTATTAAAGTAATTATGCTGTCATTATGCTTAAAAATGTTAGTTGTCTACTGTAATTATGAAGAAGTAAGATGTGATGTGGCGGCTAAATATCAAATAATGTTGAAAAATCAAGGATATGAAGCTTATAATTCAATCTATTAGTTGAATTGGAGATATTTAAAGAGATCTCCATCAAATAATGAACAGCATTATCATTCTCGTACATTTATGTACTCGTCTAATAGTCATTACAGAGGATGTAATAATTTTCCCATTATGTTTTTATAATGTATTGCATCTCAACAAAATCACAACAAAAAATAAATAATGAACATTTTTTGTACATGTCTGCGTCCGACGAAACAAAACGATAACTATGTAAATTCCAAAGAAATAAAAACTATGCTCGACGTTAAATATTAACTCTAAATATTCCATGAGAGGTATTTATTCTATTTGCCTAGAACGCCATTATGCAATCGAATGCTCAATATTTCTTCATGACATTTCTTCTTCAGTATATTGACCAAGAAACTGTAACTAAATAGGTATATTTGTCATTTAAAATCATAGAAATATACAACGTGCTAATTGAACGCACATTAGAAGTCAGGATGTTTCATTCTCACGGATAAAGTTGACCAAGCTACACGGCCGTAGAAATATATGTAATTTAAACTCAGTGATAACTAAAACTTTAAACTCAAAGTGATAACAAAAATGAGGGGGGAGATATTAAGACGGATGTCAATGGAGACGATCAATGCTGAAGGCCTTAGAAGTGAGAATCCAGTGGCGAAAGAAAAATCCAGTGAAAAAGAAGATGAAGATGATTATTTGGTGAAAACTATTGGAGCCTTTGGATTGTGGCAAGCTGTTGTATCTGTAACAGCGACACTTACTAGAGCTACTGCGTTATGGAATATGATGACTATTTCTTTCCTGGCACCAGTTGTAGACTTCGTTTGTGTTGAATTTGCTGATAATGGTACTACTGAGGCGATCAATTCAACATGTTACGATGACTGCTTGCATTATAAGTATTCAAGTGTTATAGGAATAACTATAATTGAAGATTTTGGGCTGATTTGTCAGAACGCCTGGATGGCTAGTTTCACGCAGTCCATTTTGATGTTTGGAATATTGGTCGGAGTTTCTATTTTTGGGTGGATATCTGACAGGTGAGTAATAACAAATTACATTTGTATAGCTCGTAATAACCCAAGATGGTTTTATAAAACAAGTTTTTTTACATTTTAAATGCTAATGAGTTGGTCGGAAATTGTAATTAATCTAGACATTGTTAGGTTAACCAGCCATTATCTTCTTATGTATAATAAAACTATATAAGTTTCCGGTCGTTTATCTGTCTACAGCATCATTCAAGTACCATTAGACGAGTTTGTATGCAAATTAGAATATCACATAATTGCTTGTGTTATAAAACTATATTATACTTACTTCATCATGAAAATTAGTTATAGTGTTTGACCCAATAAATTCTCGCAACTTAGTAAATATTGAGCTGCAACATTATTAAAATATATGTATAATAGAATACTAAAAATGTATATAATGTATGAAAAATATAAGACATAATACAATGGCATTATAAAGAGACCATTAAATCAAGAAGAACCACTCATACTATTCTGTAGATCAAAATCAAGTATGAGAAATATGATATTCTTACAATAACAGAAAGTCTTATTATTCAGCAATAAAAGGGTTATCGAATCAAGATTTAACATTTGGTCACTTAAAGTTCTGGAATTGGTTTGATGCCGTAACTGAATAAGCACAAAGCAGATAAGGCACCTAATAGTAATGTTTTAAATTGCTTGTCGTTAGTATTTTGTACGTGGTCAAGAATGAAACCATAATAACATTATTTGAATGGCTTTCATTGAACAGCATTGCAATTAGAAAACGTTAAAATAGTTTATAGGTACTTGTAAACGAATGTGTACAATAACTAAGCGGTAAAATTTTAATTACCTATTGACGTCATGAGTATTGTGCATAATAGGCATGAAATGTAAGATATCCCTGACCGTGAAGACTTTGATCTGAAGTTTTTTTTTCAGATATGGGCGGCGTGCTGCAATGCTTCAGTCGACCTTCTTAAATGGAGTGTTTATGATTGCCATACCGTTCGCGCCAAACTACATCATTTTTACGGCCTTAAGATTTGTTATAGGCGTTGCCACTGGAGGATCACTATTGATATGTGTCGTATTGGTCATGGAAATAATTGGGAAACAGTACAGAGAAATAGCTGGAGCTTGTTGTCTGATTCCAGACGGCTTAGCCGAGGCGTCCTTAGCTGGTTTTGCTTATTTCACTTCTACCTGGCAAGATTACACGTTGAGTTATGGTGTGGCTACGTGTTTTATCTTTGTTTTAATATTGTTTGTTCCTGAATCACCTCGCTGGTTGGTCTCGCATGGAAAACTTGATGAAGCAATTGAAGTTATTACCCGTGCGGCTAATAGGTTGGTATCTTTAACGACAATTTCAATGTACTGTACTTTTGTATAAATCATAAGAAAAATACCAGTGGTTATGGTATTTTCGCCTTCCTAGAAAATAATTTTAATATATTGTATTTAATATCGTAATTAAATACTAAGTTATTTAACAATTATAGTAATATTTTTGCTTGATCAGTGATTAAAGTTATTTTTATATTTTTTAATAGACGTTACTTAATTATGTTGTTATTTATTGCAATTGACTCACAGTGATATCAAATTAGTTTTCTTTTCCAGGAATAAACTAAGTACATCGCACATCAAAACCGAAATAACAAAAGCTGTTAATGATTTGAAATTGAAAAACTCTGAAGTTGTAAAAATGTCATACTTAGATTTCTTCAGATCTAAATCATTATTTAAATTAACGTTAACCGTATTAGTTATGTGGTTTGCACTGGGAATGTGTTATTATGGCATATATCAGTATGTAACTATCATTGGGGTTGATCCGTACATATCTGTTGTTGTACTAGGATTGATTGAGGTAAGTTTATTTGGATATGATCATATGATATGTTCTTAGCCCATGATATTACTTGTAATTTTTTAATTGTTTCTAATAACCAATTTTATATTCCAGATCCCGTTTTGTCCCATGGGTATCGTCCTTAACCGAAAATTTGGAAGGAGGAAGTCCTCTATCGGCATTACAATTACCATAGCAGTAACGATGTTGATTCTAGTTTTCGTCCCCAAGGGCCATTGGCCCGGAACAATTTTGGGTGTTCTGGGCTTCATCTCTAGTAACATTTGCTTCTCTATAGCCTATATTTATGCGACCGAGTTATTCCCAACGCCTTTAAGGAATATGAGTTTTGCGTTTTCGTCAGGTGGCGCGAGGTTGGGCGCGATGATTGCTCCTTTTGTCGCCAACTTGTCACCGAGATGGCTGCCATCTCTAATATTTTGTGTTTTCCCTATCGTAGTTGCGTTGTGTTGTTTAACGCTGCCTGAGACGAAAGGGCAAAACTTGAGAGATTCAATAAAAAAATAATTATTTTTATCAGTGAGTATCAATAGGCATTAAAATATTTTTAATTTATTAACAATCGAATATTGTTAAACGCATTGAAACCTCTTAGCTATGATTTTAGAACTTTAAACTGTTACTGTGTGCCAAAATGTTAGAAATCTTCTTCTGTTTGTAAATGTTGAATTAAGAAAGAAGTAATCATTTGTGAAGTCGATTGAACAATTAGACTACCAAACTCTACAACTAACACTCATTGTAGGCAGCTTTGAACTGTCGTTATAAATTTTCCATCTGTTTATTAAAGAAGACAAAATCTACGAAATAAATCTCATAAATATTTAATCACCAGAACATGTTACTTTAAGACTGATATTATATTTTGTCCAACATTTTAAGCTTGTTATTTTAGGAGGTAAGGTTAAGGATTTTATTCCGGCCCAAATGTTTGGAGCAAATTGGTTGTGATGACATGCAGACATACCTACAAATGATGAAAATTATATTTTTCATCAGATCAGAATGTTAATAAAGTAAACCCAGTATTAAGTTATGATAACTGCTTACTTTTGTGATCCAATTAAACTTAATTATATTCTTAAATTAAGTAGCCTATTTAGTTTTAGTAGCAGTCATTAGAATTAAACATTTTCTTTTATATAACATCTAAAAAGGATTATGTATTACTAAAATTACATTAATGAATATTATGACATCCAATGGCTGGTGTATTAATTATGTATAACGATGTTATAATGTTCAATAACATACTTATTAAAATTTACTATTTTAATTTTCCATGGTTTATTAACTTTTTAACGTATTTCATAGTTAAATCATATTTCTCAATGCCATCATCATCTTTGTTACCCATAATTTCACAAGGAGCTATGTACGATTGTATGGGACATAAGAAGAATTACTTT
>DWJQ01000731.1:0-12987 GCA_018248915.1 Hesperia meskei straton
GCAATGGTTAACATGCCGGATCGCTGTTCCGAGGGTCCTGGGTTCGATTCCCAGCGAGGCGGAAATTTGAATGATGAATTTGAATGTTCGTTCTCGGTCTGGGTGTGTATCCTTGTCTTGTGTGTTGTCCATGGCACCCACGACACAGAGAATCCTAGTGTGGGGCTATGAGCGTGAAGCGTGTGAAGCCTATAAACTCGGGTAAATAAGCAAAATTGCTCTTAATAGTACGTCGTATCAATAAAGTAGACACAAACTTAAGTATTACAATATAAACATGACATAGAAAAATACACCTTATCGCTACTTATGTTATTGTGTTATCGATACGTAACTGATATATCCACGAAGGCCTAGATTTGTGGCTTCATTCCCGTGCAGAATTATGGAGTCGTCGTAGCGGGTGAGATGTGTCGCGGGCACACGCTAAACGTTGTAAGAGAGATTGCATGATAGGTTTTGTAAGGTCCCTTTACTTTTATTGGGGCCTCATGGTGGCCTGTGTAGGGTCTCAGGTGTGTAGAGTCTCAGGGAGAGTTGTAAGTCTTGTGCTGACATTCTACTGGGTGTGAACTAGTGTAGGCTAGTTTGTTGTAAACATGATAAAAATGTAACTATTTTTCCTCCTGTTGATTGTTTTGACAAAGATAAGTTATACAGTTGTAGCTTCTACCTATTTATGGCCCAATACTAAGATACGTCATCATAACTGAGAGGGCCTGGAGCACACTCTACCAACTGCTCAAATCCGGTTTGGTGGAGATTTCAGTTTAACATACAATTAAACCAAGTGGATAATTATATCTAATAGTTTTTATACAAAACAAACAGTGTAAAAACTCCTTAACTTTTCACGACAAAACAATATCACAGAATTATAAACGCTATTCCGTTGTAGTAAAGCTCGATTTGCTTTATAATGTAAGTCTTACTTCATCTGTCTGTCTGTCTGTCTCCGGCTGATGTGTTGCTGCTGCGTGTTGCTGACTCCATTACGGCCTCGAATTATGGTTGCCTGTCGCATTTACCAGCGACCAACCACCGATACTTTTACATATTCAAATATTTTAGATTGCATGAAGTATGGGAACGTTATTCTAAGTTATAAATATTCGTATCGGTTACAATATATTTGAATGGGGATTAGGTTGTTTTGAAGCGACTTAGTTAGTAGTTAGGTACAACAAGTTTTAGTTGACCTTCTTTTTGGTTCCTGTATTAATTTTGTTGAGTTGAGTTTAAAAGGTAGGTACTGGTCCTATCGGCTCCGGCTTTTCATGGCCTCGCGTATAAATTTTTTTCGGATTGGAGGGGAAAATTCCAAAAATCCTTTTTTACTGCTCCTCTACATTAATAATTGTGAAATTATTACCAAGTTGGGATTACCCAAGAACATAAGTAACAATTTCATCTTGGTGCGTTCACTAGTTTCGGATTTGCGTTGTCTGTTAGTTACTTAGTAACGAAAGTAAATAATCATTAACTTTAATGAAGGAACACATTTTAACTATTAAAGTTACCATTAAATTGTAACCATTAAATTCCAAATATTTCCAATTCCCAATTTTCCGATAAACACGCATTTTAACTCACACGGCGCACACCTCTGCACAAAGATTTCCCGTATTTCAAACAAGATGGAATTAATGAGACATTGAAAACTCAATCCGACATACATTAAATTAAGTTTGAAAAACTAAAACCACTCCTATATAAAAGTAACTGAAGTATAAATGCATAGCGATAAATATAGTCACTGTAACATTAACCGTTAAGGAATTTCCTTCTCTGGATTCATTTCTCAGCGTGCTATTTGGTTATTTGTCATACTCATAACATTGCATTGTCATTTGCCCAGTACCACTCTCAGTGATTTGGTGAAAATTAAGCTTAGTTTTCGATACAAACATACATACAGATCAAGGTTATAAAATGGTCTAATAACATTTTCAAAGGTCCACATAACTCAATCACCAACTTAACACCAAACGCTGTCCATTCAGCTAATAAATATGAAGCAAGGCCAAAACCGTCCAACACATAACGTAATGCTATAATATACTATAAAATTAATCGTAGTCGGAGCTCATAAACACTTTAGGCTTCCACTTGTGTTGCGACACCAACAATAAACCGCTGGCCTGAATGCCTTACAGTTTTATGACCTAACTGGGCAACTGCTAGGACAGCTTTTAATGCGAACACATTTGTTTGTAAATAAAATACAAATACTGTATTGAGTGGAACAAGAACTAGCCGCATACCGCTACGTCTTAGGCTGGAATTAGACTGTTTCGTTGTTGTTCAAGTAATCTTTGGCTCTTGTAATTTATCGCCCACTATTATATATTTCTCACTATGATTTTGGATCGTAATGTTCCGTCTATCCGTGTTAGGAAGCCGAGGAAAGGGGGTCTCGTTGTGCACCCTGTTGAACAGCAACGTGAAGCACACAATATCAGATCAGTTTAGGTGCTATATATGACACATACCTACGTAACTATTTTTCCCAATGCTTCGCCAGACAGACAGAATTACTTCCCCAATTCTCATTTACTTTATTAATAGGGATAAAAATGAGATAAAAATTTCGAGTAAGTAGGTACATAAAATGATAAAAGCAAAGCGAGGACGGGTGTATTACATAGTTCATCATAAAATACCTTTGATGCTTTCGTATATAGTCTAAACCGTAAATAAAATAATTGTCATTATTTTTTTTTAATAATTTGAATAAAAATAAATACTTTGAAAACCGCTTTATAACCAAACCCTAACTAATACGATGGCCTAATAATTCTACTGTATTGATAAACGTAATAAAGCAGCCGTTGGCATGAATGTAGACCAGGGTTTGACAGGCTGATTGGATCTTATGCTAATTAAACCCAGCTCCTAGTCTAGATGTCTAGATGTTTGGTATCAAGCGCCACTCTTTTAAATGTCCACTCGGCAAGTACCTTATCTCGTACACTGTCATAATTTGCTTATTGATAAAATTTATCGTGTCTATTTATCTGTGCCTACTATTAATTAGGAAGTAATGTAGCACATTGTAATAACTAGGTAGAATATAGTTATTACCATGCTTGGTAATTTAAACCTTTAATAACCAAACTGATGATAAATTGGTCACCGTCTATCAGCGATGCGTTTCGGCCAAATAAAAAGATAGACAAAGTAGAGAATGCTTTAAATAAAATAAAGCCTTCTCTCCTTTGTCAATATTTAAAGATAAAAAAATTATTAGCAAATTCAAAACGCAAAGAAGCTCAAACAATATCGCTTTACTTAGCAACATTTCGAAGTCATTTACACAAAACATACACAAACATAGTAAAATCGGCCAAGTGCGAGTCGGACTCGCGTACGAACGGTTCCGGACCATTATGTATAAAAACGCCAATAAAATCTGGTCTATTGTATGAAAGCCTCCCTAAAAATATTTAATTGTTTTATTGTAGCCATATATTACACACAACGCCATCTCTTGGACCGAAAGGTAACTAAACTATCGCTGAGGCGTCAAAAGTAAGAGGGCCCACTTAAATATTTATTTTATTCTGTTTTTTATTATTTATTTGTTGTTGTAGAGGCAACAGAAATACATCATCTGTGAATATTTCAACCGTGTAACTATTACGGTTCATGAGATAGTCTGGTGACAGACGGACGGATGGACGGACGGACGGAAGGACAGCGAAGTCTCAGAAATAGGGCCCCGTTTTACCCTTTGGGTACGGAACCCTAATGAATCTATGTATGTACATTAATTGTTTATACCGCTCGACGCTGTGCTTGCAGCTCAGAGCGAATTCGCCATAAGCATAACTGCTCGGGTTATTACCAATTGGGTTATTATTTTTGATTTGATTATTGGGAACGATAAACCACAGATATTGCGGTAGCAAACTAGTGCAGGATTAAGATCTCATGTCACGTTGTAAATTGTAAAGTAGTCGAATTGTCAGCAGTACCTACTTAGCTCTTTATCTATTTCCTAGCCATGTTATCCGAAAAACTTGGTAAAGACTCACAATGAAACCAAAAAGAGAAGGTTAAACTCGTTATTTAAATTATTATTGCCTCTGTAGGAATCAAACCAATGATCTTTCGAACCGTAGTCTGACATAGAAGCCAATATGACAATGTTCGTTAAAACTTCATTATTTAAATTACCGATCATTATATGCATAATAACTGAGTTTAATGCATTTAAGAGTTTAACAGGATACACGTCCTTTAGATACATAATAATATGTGACAATTTTCTACGTAACTTACAGATTTTAAACCTGACACTGTTCAGAGATTGTGCAGTAAATTACCTTGTGACAAATGAGTTTCGCAATTATAATATTATTATGGCAAAACAGAACAAAAGATGCAGACGAAAAGTTGAGATGTCGTAAGTTTTGTCAAATTACACCGGTGCGACCTGCCTAATTCTAGAGTATGAGGCGCGCTGGAGTTTTCTATTAGTAAGTGTGGTTTTAGGGCTTGTGTGTAGTTACAAGCGGAGCGGAGATGATCTATACAGTTACAGTTTTTTGACGACCCGAATGGCGCAATGATTAATACGCCGGATCGCTGTTTCAAGTGTCTTCAGTTAGATTTCCAGCGAGGCGGAAAGAATGACGAGTTTAAACTCGGTCTGGGTGTTTGTTCTTGTCTTGTGTGTTGTCAATGGCACCAATGACACAGGGAATCGCTATATATTATCTAGACTTGCGGTAGCGTGTCAAAGCTAAGTTATTATTATTATACTAGTCATAACTGCACCTCAAGACATCGATAAATGTTACATTGCTAGGTTCAGCGCTCTTTATAACGAGAAGGTTTACTAATGTTGTAACCCATACTCAGGCAACGCCCAGGCCCATAAAAACGGTTCTCTAAGAACGGCATAAAAAAGCTGTCTTTCAAAGCAAGCTATGTATTTGGTGATATCTCTGATGTCGATAGGCGCTATTGACCGCTGGATCAAGACTCGCCTCGCTTTCATCAGCTCCTCATAGAAAATAGGCTTCGCGACAGTAACATCAAAAATAACACTCGTATTTTTAAAGACTGAAATATCCAATTATCCAATTCATCGTGTGCTCATCTTAGAGGTAGTCTCCGCGTCTCTCATCACCGTTCTCTCGAGTGAGCGCTCAAACAGCATTCCTACGGTGACCGCAGCCGCCACACGCTCGCAAAATTAATCACAATTATGTGACAGCCTCGCCTCTGAGACACGGGTGTTCGTGAGTGTGATTGAGCCATTCGCTACCTGAGGTTACAAGGGAAATATTGTAACATGTGTACTCACTTTATAATGCACCTGAGCTTTGGTATTAACGTTATTGAGGAGAGAGAGTCGTCTGAGATCGTGAGAGCAGGCCTGTGTGAAGGAACATTTATTTTATGACAGAAGGGAAGTAAATGAAATAGTTCTCTGATATTATCTCAGCGATGTAGGGCGAGCTAAAACAGACCCCGATGCTATATAGATCTACAGACCAGGGTACGGTAAGGGTACTAATTTGTCATTGATACTTCCATACGATTCGTATTTAGAATTGGTATTTGAGAAGTAGTCGGTAAGGAGAAGGTTCTCAATTCGGCTGTATTTTTGTCCTGGGTGAAATGATTCTTGGCTGTTATTGTACCGGTGGTGTGTTTGAAATTACCAATGGCCATGGGCGACGCAGACGATTTGGACGTTGTAAAAAAGAAAATATCAAACTACCCACATCCTTTAAAATGAAACATTACCAACTCCAGTGGTACAAGTGTCAGATTGAAATACGACCGCCACCAGACGGAGCACCACATAATATATTGTCTGGTTGATATCGCTTCCTGCTCGTGAGCAATGGAGACGTGGTAGCGTGTGGTGTCAGCTCATATTTTACATACGATGTTTCATCTATCTTTGGATATCGATGCTGACTCCAAATGGGCTATGAAACTGTTTTTAATAGATGTATGTCGTACTGACCCTACACGGTCGACGATCGTATAGACATATCGTGTTAGTATGTCCTTGCTTTACTTTAGGTTACGTGTGGCTTGTTACCCGTATTTGAAAATATGGAATATGATGATGAACATGATGATGAAAAGGATAAGAGTAGGTACATTTTATTTCCTGACGAAATCCTTTCTCATTTTCTTCTCTTGAACAATAAAACACCTTTCTGAAACAAAAGTAAATGTAAGAAAAGCGTGCTTAAGTATAATTATTGAATTTGCTTTCTCTGTACTAATAAATATATCAAAAATCAATAACAGTTAGTCACAATTTGTTATGAGTAAATAATAAGCGATAACTACAAGTTAACTTACAAGTAAAGCTAAACTTGTTCATCGTAGAATCCATAAACAATCGCCTACGCCGCGATTACAGCTTTATCATTAGCGGGCGAGCATTGAGTATAAAATAAGTGGAACATGGTATTATCTCGTAATATCCGTGTTCCCCGAGCGATATTATATCATCCTTGTAGGTGCAACCTGTGTGTTAAGGTGTGTAGCACAGTGGGAGCTTGATGCAGGTACTTCTAGTGCACGCGTGCTTGCGACTTCCAAAAAATGTAGTAGCAAAAATTTATCGGTTATCGAACAATATAAGCGTAACGGTAACCGGAACAATATGATGCTTGTGCCAATTGATCGTTATCACCATTGTTCTTAACGTTGCGCGTAGATTTTCACAGTTCTGATTTTCGTGGCTACCACTGAGGTTTTTTACTTTTTTACACCATTTATGATCGGCTTTAGGCACCATTTAGAGCATCGTAGATAGAGATGCCAAGCTATGTCCGGGTCTGATCAGATTATGTATAGGTATGGCTTCGGTCTCCAAGCCTCTACCTTTGGATTTTATCGGTAATTTGACGACCCCTGTTCAAATGGTCAAGAGACCGATTACCAACAAGTAAGTATTATGTGGTTAAATTTCAGCTTTCGGCCTAAGTGTAGCTACCTATGTGTTCTTATCTTTAAGTCTTTTCCAATGTGTAAAAGAATGTCAAAATGTCAAGATATCAGTGTCAAAATGTCAATGTGATACTAAATCTCTTGGGCGAGTGCTTCATTTCATCCGAGTGTATTAATCCGCCTTACAGCTTGCCTTCCCTGTAAGGTGCTTTCTCTGTCACCCACATGTCATCCACGCGCCAAAAGATTGTTGTACGACTTTAAAAGAATGTTAACACCCCAATGTCAAAATGGCAAAATGATAAATCCCTTGGCTGTGGCTGTTCCAGTCGCTATAATATCCACCGTGCTCGGTGTATACTCATCGTCGTGCAGTACAAGCAGTAGATAACAATGCGCACTGCAGAGATTGTGTTTGAAAGTGGATTTCATTAGAGCACGCGGAAGCCACGAGGTGCGAGTGATTCATCCGAATGTGGGCCACGGGGCGTGGAGGTGGCCTTTGGAGTTTAGAGAGGATTGTTTGGATTGGATGCAGGGATTTGGCTTTGAAGCCTAATGCTGTTGGTCTTGGGACTTAAGGTGCGAGGGATTGCTTACCTTGTTATCTTTCAAATCCATCTTAAATAGACCTTGAACTTTCTTAATCAAGTTGATGCAACAATCCCACCTGATGGTAAGTGGTGATGAAGTCCAATGTTGAACGGATTAACTTATAAAAGCATATTAACTCTCCTCTTGAAGATTTCGACATTAAACAAAAGCGGAAACACCTACGCGTGCAAGCATTTCCAGTCCTTCGCAATGCGCATAATGATTGACGATGCAAATTTTATCGTACCTGTCGGCAGGATGTTCACGAAAAGTTTTGTATGTGTTCAGTCGCAGCGTTGAAGAACTAGAAATAATACTGGTTTCCCACTTCTTTATGGTCGGCTAATACATCGGTGACGACGAGTGGCAACTCTTTCTAAGTTTTCGTGCACATGTCGAATTTCGTTTATAATACATCTTTTCTTTGTCAATACATCTTGAATTGTGTCCAATAAAACACCATCACTCACCATTACTACAATCCGATACATCATAATGAAGTCTTATTTAGAGTCTGTCGTGGTCTTTTGTAATTACAGGATGGCTATTACACTCAAACGAATGGTGTAGCCATGGAGACCAATCCATTCCAACAAATTGATGTAGTAACAACCGGACAAAGTCACAGAGGAACATCATCGATTATTCTTATTTATCGATTAAATTCCTACAAATTGACGACTCGCAACGGGGCATCTCGAATTCTAACATAAATCGATATTTTAATCGGATAAGTGAATTGAATGTTTGTCGCGGAGATCACGAGAGCGTCGTGATCTGTTTTAATATCTTTGCAACGTTAGAAAACAACAATGCAAAGAAAATGTTACCATAACAACACGTAATACGATCTGATTTCGATCGTATTAAGTTTTATCTAGAAAAGATTGTTTATTGTCTACCGAAATATACTACCAGCCTTGTGGTTTATGGCATAAGGTTGAAATTGCTCTGTGCGTTATGTTGTTAGCAGTAAAGTGTAGGCTTGTGTTGGTTCGGTTCCCGTGACGTGTATATTTATCGGCGCTCGCGCAGCCAACACGGGCACTTGGCGCGAATGTGACCTATATGTTGTAGGTGCGGTTCTTTAACGCGAAAATCAAAAGCTATTTTTATATTTTAGAAAATTAAACAATATCTCTGATTAGAATGTTATACGAGTATAATATATCTATATCACACATATTTGCTCATGTTAATGATTTAAGTAGAAACTGTAACAAAGACCGATTACGTTAAAATTTAAACTATAATAGATAACTACTTCTCAATCAACTTACTATAGCCGTAGGAACATTGTTGAAACGCATTTTACTAAAGTTCCTACTTGATAAATTTTACGTAATATTTCCTCAGACTCACGATTTAGATGTTACGTAGTAGATACAGTTGGACAGTCGTCCCTCCCGATATCCTGCCCAAATGTTTGTAATGTAACGAGTTAAAACTAAACTAAACCTCCCTAGCTATCTTTTAATAAAACAGCATAATAAAGCTTTTCGTGTTTGAACTAATACCAAGTAAGCTGGTAGATGATGTATTAAGCATTAACCTCGCATGTAGATATAGGATTTAGGATCTATTTTCTGTTAATGAAAGTTTAAATAAAGAAATAAAATGATATTTTGTCTACGTATGATGTTTGACAACAATCCCAATGGTAAGTGGCGATGAAGTCCAAGATGCAACAGATTAAACTATCATTTAAATTCGCCGTAGCGAGCCGTCCACGTCGCTATTGGCTATCACGAGTACAATGTTCGCCTATTAACGCCGCAAGGGCGATATATCACGCGCCCTCACACATCCTGCGCTCGCCGCTCGCTGCTCGTGAGCCAACACCTACAGATACAGCCATAGTGCATGTGCACAATGCTTTATACGTCTACGAGAAAGTGCGGTGATAATCTAGGGAATTTGCTGATTTGTAGTAAGGTGCTGGTGGTTTAGAGGCTCGCTGACTTGTAAGGTTTTTATGTGGATATCTGGTGAAGAAATCCACATAAAACCTACATTATAATTGAATGATACATCGACGCTGGCAATTTATTCCAGTTTTTTTGGGGAACGTAAAATAAATGAAGAACCAGAGGGCGTCGACCGTATCGGAGGGATGTGAACTACGAAAGGATGGATGTCTTTACAGCACTTTGATGCCATGCACAGGTTTGATTATAACTTTTGGTTAGGTAGGTACTACAGATTGTTCTTGGCTAAATCCAGTCATAAATGCGCGCTTTTTGCTCAATCAGTTTTATTTAATGTAGCCAATTCCAACCGAGCGTTCTACGATATTCGCGCATTGTCTTTTTTGAAGCATACCAGCTGTGTGTAATTTAATCATTGGTGCTAACCCCAAAAACGATAAATTCAAATTCACAGAATACAGTATTTCAAGTGAAACACAGTAATACTTGTAAATAATCATTGTTTCTTAATAAGTAACACAAAAACGTGTGTTCTTTAGCAGTCTATTTAGCCAGTAAAACGTCTCTAACCAGGCGTTAGCGGGCACCGCGCATCCTAGGTGGGCCGATACCTAGAACTAGATCGCTGACGGCGCTGTGTATGTGGTAAAGCGAACTTAATCATATGTTACACATATTTCTTGTGAGGCAGGTATTTTAATGGAAAACCAGTCACGTTTGTACCTATAGCCGCGCTGTGTTGGGAGCATTACAAAATACAACATTGCAGCCGTAGGTATTTTGTTTAAAATCTGCTTTTATATTAGTTTTATAGGAAACTTATAGCCAAACTTACATTCATTTAGATAAACTTACTGGTGCAAGATCAGAGCCGCCACTAGCTACATGGGTGTCCGCGTGTTACCGATTTGCATCCCTGGTTTATCCGTTTATTTTCTTTGAATTAATATGTCGTGCTACTCCTCCGTGGTTCCATTTGCCACTCCCTGGACGTGCCGCCCGCATGCAGTGCTCATCTTGCACGCCTACTTACAGCGGCCCTGTGCAAAATTCAGCAACCTAAAATATGTAACCTTTACGTACGAACTATTTCCTCGTCTGTTGTGCAGCTGGGTGCTTTATGATACTTAGTGATTCTTTATGAAGGTATAATTGGACATAGTTGGTACTGGTAGTATCAATCACTTTATCTGGACCTTAAAATGAAGCACATCCAAGCAACCAACTAGATTCTAAAGATCCATAACGTGCGAGCAGTATCCAGTTCCAAGGGTTATTAAATTAAAGTAACTGTGCCTTGATTGTCGCGACCACACGTTGTTCATTTAGGACTTATTAGTGGACGAGTGTGATGGCTTCTAATGACGGGGTATCCGCTAATCTCGATTAATGGAAGGCTCCGCCGATCGTAGTTAATTTGAAGACTTGATCCTTGCTGGCCCTTTTATATAATAACTAGCTAAAGCTTGTAACGACGTTCGCTATACAGTTGTAATCATTAATTATCTGTCCAGTAATTATGGTGCGACTATCCAGGCATGTGGTGTAAGTACGAGTATCCGAGTTGTAAGTGTTGCGCGCGAATTTTGTGGAACAGATTATGAATGACCCCTGTGCCACAGAGTAAACGATTTGTGATTTCTGATTTATCTTTTCGTGGTTACGCTGTGCGCTTAATACATGATCGTGTACAACTTAATATAAGGGTAAATCAATGGTCATTTAGACTGAACTTGTTCTTAGACATTCACTTATAGTCGTAATAGTAATGCACCACTAGAAGAAGTAAAAGATGGCAGTATTTCATCATCATCATTTTAAATCATTTTGCTCAAATATATTAAGGACAGTTTATATCCTATTTTAAGAAAAGCTCCATTGCAAAGAGTAGACACTCCCTGCATCTTTGCAACAAAGCACATTTTTCGATCATTCGATTCTGATCTGTGAGATATCGATTACACTGTCCACACCATTACAGAAGTAAAATTGTCACAAACGATAAAAAATCCAATATTGTACTGAAACATTCTCAATCCTTTCGTATCGTATCTCATTTCACGATCAGTTCCGATCAGTTGGCTGGTACAGTACAACGCGCAACGTGTATATCATTGTACGTAGCGAAGCAAGTAGGAAGTGATTTATTTGGAGCGCGCGCGCCATATATTTGACGATCGTGAGCATAGCGAGCCGATCCACTGACCATTTACAGGCTGATTGTGTGGTCACCGATGATCTATAGAGCTCACTTAACGAGAACTGTTCTGTGTAATTTGTTAATAGCTGTTTTCTTGCGCACTATGTGCAGATTTAGATTGGTTTTAGCTTATCGAACGTGTGTAGCAGCAGCCCATATTCCGTAGATTAGTGATTTTGGACGCCTTAATTCTTAGCGACTGCTGTCAAATAGTTGACTTGATCCATGTTATAGACGGAGGAGAGTTTACCTAGCTAGATGAATGTTTGCTATCTATTGCCTTCACATAATAAAATATGAAAAAATCGACTCACAATGATATTATGTTTTGTATCGCATTGCGTGCAAGTTTTTCAAGGAAAACACGTTATGCTTACAATCAAATTTGACAGTGATCGAACATTTATTGCTTCGCACGTGTCGGCCACGCTTTCCAAATGTCTATATTGTTCTCTTCGTACGGATGCCGTTTAAGCGATTGAGTTTTTCTCTAAATTATATTATTAAACATTAAAGGTTGTCTACGAGTCAGTACCTACCTATAATTTTCATTATTGTGTCTAGATTTATTTTTTAACGTATGCGATCTGCGATGGGTAGCGGTGGTACTTAAATTATTCATTTAGAAAGACAAGTACCTTGTAAAACAGTGTTCACCTCTACTTTGCGTCATTTGATTGTTGTCTGTCTCTCATCGCGCATATCGTAACTCGTTACACGCGCTTGGTTTTATGCTAGGTGTTCATACTATTTTCTACAAACGTGTCTCCATACTTACCCGCGCCAGTTTTAGCGCTGGCCATGGTTTGGATGATTATTTTTCAGCGAAAATGTGTTCATGTTTTGGTCGGTGAAGTTATTAATAATTTTCAACAAAAAGGAAAAGTCGACCATAATTGCCTTATTATTTTATAAATCAGTTTTTTCACTGAACCATTAATAAACAATAAATATTTTACACACTAATTGTTTTTCATTGATCATGAAACAATTTGTTTCTCAACTACGTACCTAAGTATAAATAGTTAATTTGCGAGAAAAATAGGTAACACAGTAGGTGATCTGGAAGCAATAACTACAGTTAAAGGGCCGGGTTCAAATTAATATGCCATCGGCTCACGCGACGTCCACGACACGACACGACTGGTCTGGCTACTTTGTTGGTGTCGGCCGGTAGGGGCTCGGCGGCTACGGCTCAGTGTAGGCCGTACATCGTTTTGTTGCGGTTACGGCTACTGTCATTATTCGTTACTACTCTTACGGTCGCTGTCATTTTTGTTATAATATTACGGTCGCTGACATTTTTTCTTATTAATGTTACGGCTACTGTCATTATTT